>MU260534.1:2500-5000 GCA_020310875.1 Ceratopteris richardii
TTTGTATTCCAATCGCTTTCTGACCCGAGAGTGCCGTATTCTCCATCAACATTTGAGTGAGGAAGATGTTATCATAAATTGATCTTTGATGTATGAATCCAACCTGGGATGGATGCACCACCTTATGAATAATATGTTTGAGCCTTAATGCGAATACTTTAGCAAATAATTTATAGATAATGCTAATCATAGTAATAGGTCTCATGTGTCTAGTTACATCGAGTTTGGGAATAAGTTTAATCTTTCCTAACTTGAAAGTATATGGCATCTTTTGATCTTTCCATATTTCATTACAAACCTCAAGGACAAGATTTTTTAGTAGAGGCCAAAAAGTCATTACAAACTCTTTTGTGATACCATCCAAGCCTGGTGCTTTTCCATTTTTAAGAGATTTAAGAGCTATGTAGACCTCTTCTTCGGAGATACTTCTCTCACATGAGTCTCCCATCTGAGAATCCAAGAGCTTGGGAGTGTATTGCAAAGAATCATGAAGAGCTTGAAACCATGCATCATCAGATTTATAAGAAGCTGCAAACAAGTTCCGAAAGTACTCCGAGTATATTGCAGCAATGGAACTTCCATCCTTAATGATAGTACTATCAACTTCAAGATGAGATATCGCATCTTTAAGGTGCTCAACTCGAAGAAAATCAAAAAAGCATTTAGAATTTGCATGCAAATCATTCACTTCTGTGCATCTAGCTTTGATTTTGGAAGATTGGATGGCCTGATTTTCAATCACCTTCAAACACTTATACGCCTTACAAAGATGAGCGTATTCCCCTTCTGATAATAACTGTCGAGAGTCCACCTTTTCGGACAAGAACGAAATAAGTTGATGGGCTTCATACTTAGCAGAATTGAGAATTTTAGCAAAAAACTTTACCACAATCTCTAATCACATCTTGCAATTTTGCCACTAAGCATTCCCATTTCATACAAGCAGAAACCTTCAGTGAGAGCACATATTGGATTAGAGATTGTATCTTGGTCTTGAATAGCAAAGTTCGCATCCAAGAATGATTTATTCTTAACGGGATTCTTGGCAAGCTAGATGGAACACATAAATTCCAATCAATTTCTTTAAGGTATACCAGCAAAGGGTTATGATCCGAGAGAAGCACCGTAGCATCTATCCACATTTTGGAATCTGCATTCAGAGCAGATACATGCGAACAATAACATCTATCTGAACAATAACATCTATCTAATCTGCTCATCGCCTTCTTATGCGATCTAGAATGATAAGTGTAATGAAGCGTATGCCCACCAATATACCCCCAAAGGTCCTTACAAACCAACATATTTAAAATTTCACTCCATACCATATTTTCTTGCGAGGAAATCACGGATGAGGCAGTTGTACAATCCATTCCAGAATCTACCATATTGAAATCTCCACATAAGAAAATGCGAGCATCCCCCCAAATTTGAAGGCGCATGCAATGCTGAATAGCCAATGTGAGATCTTTCCGAGCATAAACATTAATGCAAATATAAGACATACCCTCCAGGATACAATGCGATATAATAAACCTTCCCTTAGGATCGTCAAATAGGACCGCAAAATTCACACTATTTCTAACAATCAATAAGCATCCAGAATATTTATTTTTTAAGCCATTGTAATGTAGCTGAAAATCTTTTGTATGTACAAGCATTCCCGCATGATCGTGTTTTTTATGTTCTTGTATCACTACCAAATCAAGCTTGTTTTTAACAATCCATCTCCATAGTCTAATCCACTTTCCGTATTGACCCAAACCTTGAATGTTCCATGTAGCTAATTTCATGATATCAACGGTGCATTAATAGAAGAGTCCACATGAGCCAATGCAGGTGCCAAATCCTGCAATACAATATCCATGTTGTCATAAAACTCTGCTAGATAACCATCGGTGTGAGGTGCACAATTAGCTTCATCCATACTGGATGTTGAGTATCCAGACTGAAATTTACCCCTCTTACCCTGAAGTAATGCCTTCTTATAGCTAACAGGAGTGAAGCCATCATTGTCGACAGTTCTTTTGGTGGGCTGCCCCTCCTTTTTGTTAAACATGTCTTTACTCGTTCCTTCACCATCCCTTCTCCTATATACATTCAATTTCATTGGCGTAACTGGAGCAACAGGATGATTTTGCTTCTCCGCCTCTACCTCCTTCCCCTTGTGGTTAAACTCTTGCTGACCTGGAGGTCCAGAGTTTGGCTTGAATTTAAGAGGCATTGCAGCCTGATGCATAACTCTCTGTTTTTCAAATATTTGCTCCTTTGGAACCAAAATTTTGCTCCCCGGATAAGTGGGAATTAGGTTCACCCCGTCAGATTTTAGAGAAGGACAATTTTTGGAGTAATGACCTACATTACCACAATGAAAGCAAGATCCAACCATATTGCCCCATTTCAAGTATATGACAATGCTTCCTACATTAGGCACATTTATGCGAAGTGTTTTGGGAAAGGGCCTCGACGTATTCCATAATACATTATACAGAGACTCTAT
>MU260534.1:10000-32500 GCA_020310875.1 Ceratopteris richardii
TATGAAGGCTATATTTTCCTTCCAAATTGAAACCTTTAGGAAAAAAGGTATGCAAAACTCACATCCAAAATAATTCCCTAGGCAAAGTTGCATTGTAAAACTCTTTATAGTTTCTAAATTACCTTCTACGTGTTCAAAAGGAAAACAATGAAATGATTCAAAACCATATTTTGCAATGGATGCATAAAGAGGTTTTACTTTTTCAATCAAAGTTCTTTTGGAATGAATTTTTCTAGCTTCTCTAACATGCTCTTGAAAACGAATAAATGAAGTCCTAAAAGTTTGACCAACATATAAAAATGAAGTATCGTAAATGTCTAAGATTAAACGACTTTTGAACAATGAATCGGACTTAATGGATTATCTTCATGCAAATTCTTTTTTCTTAAATGCCTTAAACGAAGAAGAGATTTTTTTGAATTATTGGTATAATGAATATTAACTAAAGCCGTTTTGAAAGAAGACTAACGAATATGACCATTATCTAAGCAATGCAAAAAATTTAAATTAGATCTAGCTAAGAATTTGAACTTTTCTCTTCCACTACTATAAGCATGAGAAAAAACAAAAATTAAAGAAAAGGTTGAAGCACATAGCTCGTCAAAATTGAAACTCGAAATTGCTGAATAAGTATTATGAGAAATGTCTATAGTCAGGTCAAAAAATCAGATTAATGCCCGCTTGTAGGCTAAAGATTATACGTTAGAGAAAGTGCTAGCCGCACTCCCCATTTGCATAGCAGGGGTGCTTCCATGCAATGGAACCTTAAATAAAGCTTCTTGTTACACTCGAGAGATCATCAACGAAACGTGTAGTAGAGTGCTTGTAAACCTTTGCTAGAATCATTACTTTCGGGCAAAATCCCCTCCTATTGATATATTTAGGTAGTGATGTGTATGAATATTGATATATTTAGGTAGTGATGTGTGTGAACACACTAGGACCGATGGGGCACTTTTTTCCCTCTTTAGGAGGTTTTTTTTCCCAGCTTGAATATATGCCTATTGCCCTAATGGGCTACTTATCTTTGTACATTCTCTAGTAATACATTCAATATTGTGTGTTGTGCTCCAAGCTTCTTCTTCTTCCTTGTGTTGTTCGCGTGCTTCCGTAGACGTCTAACTCCAACAATTGGTATCAGAGCAGGTCGTTTCGGCCTCCAAATGCACTATTGCAGTGCTTGTGCAGGCTATTTCGTCTTTTTGTACCAAAGGTATATACCGATTTCTGTTCGCCAGTATAAGCGCCTCGAAGTCTGCTACAGGTCTAGTGGAATTCGTCTTTGCAGTTCTGTTCAACTTTTTGAGATACAATCAATTTTCTGCATCAAGGTATTTTAGTCATCGGCCATGGCTGAAAGCAGTGATGTATTCCGTATGTTGGCTGTTGAGGATAAGTTGGATGGTACCAACTACCCGTTATAGGCTTATATGATGCGAAATGTATTGGTTGCAAAAGGACTGTGGAAGGGTGTTGAAAAACGTTCTATCACACCTGCAACTATTACAATTGCAGGTACTGAAGCTGATGGAGAAGGTGTCGAAGATGGTGATATTCTGCATATTCTTGTTCGTGCTTCGGTTTCTGCTGCACCTACTGCAGAGCAGATTCGTTGGGATGGAAGAGATGCTCGGGCACATGAATTGATAGCTTTGTCTGTCAAACGTGCCATTATTCCTCATATTCGCTCTTGCGGAAAAGCTAGGGATGCTTGGGATACACTTACCACATTGTACCAAGCTAGGAATGAGGCTCGTGTTGCTTACCTCCGAAAATAGTTGGAGAGTGAGCACATGAATGAAGGTGATTCTATGGACAGTTTCCTAACAAAGATCAAAGACTTGAAGGAACAGTTGATTTCTGCTGATGAGGTTATACCAAATAGCTCACTTGTGCATACCGTTCTGAATGGTCTTCCTGATTCATATCAGAGTTTTGCTTCTACTCTTCGGTTGATGATGAAAGGAAATCCAAATGCCTTATCATTTGAGGAGTTAGTCTCTGTTCTCTTGCAGGAAGATCAGTCCAGGCAGGACAGGTCCATTATGCGTGTTGCAGATCAAGCTTTCCTGGCTAGTCAGAAGGGCAAATGAAAATGGAGCTCTTCTACTAGTAAGCAGAAATCTGCAAATGCTTCACATTCAAAGAACCAAGACAAAGATGAGAAAAAATTAGAAAAGCAGAAATTGTTTTGTAAGTACTGTAAAGGGAATGAAGGGAATGATCATATCATAAAGGACTATCCAAAACTGGCTGCTAAAGAGGCAAAGAAGAAAGAGGTTGGAATGGTTGTTACAGAAGCCTCTACACAAAAAATGGAGTTTGCTAATCTTGTGCAGGAAGAAGAATGGGCGTTTACTACTGTTTGCAGTTTTGACCCATCTTCTCATGAGCGGTACATGTCTATAGTAGACTCATATGTTAGGTACTTTGATAGTGGGGAGACCAAACATATTACCTCGCAAGGCAGTTTCTTCTCTTCACTTGAGCCTTCCTCTACGGGGAATATTGTTACATGCGCCAACAACTCCTCTTATCCTATTATGGGAGTTGGTAAGATCATTTTGACTACTGCTGATGGTAGTTCTTTCACTTTCTCAGATGCTTTATTTGTGCCAGGGATCAAGAAGAACCTATTATCAGTTTCTGCATTAGCCAAGATTGGCTTGGTTGTGAAATTTGTTGATGACAGGTGTACAATTCATGATCTGTCAAATGGCGATGTGATTATTGCTTGTGGTATTTTATGTAGTGGGCTGTATAAGCTCATAGACTATGAAAGATGTGTTAATGATTCGGCATGTGCAGTGACCAGTCTCAGGCTATCTCAGATACAAAGCCTTGGCATGCATGCTTTGATCATCTGAATTTTGCTAGTTTGCTACGCTTGCAGAAATCTGAAATGGTGTCTTCTTTGCCCAAACTTGAGGCACCTAGAAAACATGTTTGTGAAGGCTGTATTTTGGGCAAAATGCAGCGTTCGTCCTTTCCAAAAGATGGTTCAGTTCGGGCTACTCAGAAATTGAAGCTTGTACATAGTGATGCCTATGGTCCTATGGAGACAAAAGTATGGAATCTTTTCAAAATTATCATACATGATATCATACGTCTAGCACAAAAGATATTGATAATTTGAAATATTATATATATAATAATATAATATTAAAGATTAAAATTTTGTTGGTTACTATTGCTTAGCGTGTAGTATGTATGTATGGATATAATGGAGGAGATTAGATGAAAGTGAATTCGCATAAAAACAATATGAAATTGCTATGATTTGTCCTCAACTAGAATCAATGAGAGAGGAGAAAAATTTGACGTATCAAAAATTTCATACTCCAACCATACGCATACAAGTATGGAATTACGGTATTTTTTCCATATGAGTCCGAAAATAACTATGGCTGGAGGTAGGATGGCCCCATGATGGCTTCCCTGAAGAAGATGGCTGCTCAAAGAACACTTCTGCAGCCATAACATGCAAAGCCCTTGCCTTCTCTAATTTATGTCTGTAGATTTGGATATGTGTGCGTAATTTCTTATTTTCCTTCTTCAATTCTTCACATAGCTTCTCTGATGTGACAGACCAAGTAGCCGTTGCTTAACTCTTCCATGTGCTTCTTCTAAGTGGTCCATACGTTCTCAAAGTTCTTGATTGTACCTGATAAGAGGAGCTAGCAAGGTGTGCATGGTAGTGATATTAGTGTGGTGTCGGTGTAAAGCTGCTAGCTTCGAATCCAAGGAAGAGCTCTCTTCTTCACATAATTCAAGCATATGCTCAAGTGTATTTGCTATAGCACTAAAAGGTGCAGAAGAAGCTTGTATGGAAGGAATATTGTGTGTGGGGGTTGGTTGGAGAGAGGATATGTTGGCAGATGGATTATATGTAATTGGGATTGAGGGGACAAGAGCTAGCTGATGCACTAAGAGGTGGTGTGGGAGTAATAGGGTGATGTGGTGGTATGGGAGTGACAAGGTGATTGGGGCTGGAAAAGGTAGATGTGGTGGTGAGTAGTTAGGTGAAGGGATTGATTGAGATGGAGGACTTGATACGGATTCACACACATGATGCATAGGTTCTGAAGTAGGTGGTGTCGTTGTGGTTGTGGATATTAGAGTATGTGAAGGTATAGTAGAGGCAGTGGGGTGAGATGGAATGGGTGTGACAATGGATGCAGTGGATGCAATGGGTGTGACAATGGATGGAGTGGGTGGGCTAGTGTTAGGAGTGGCTGTATGAGAGTGGGGGGTGGGAGCATGTGTCTTCGAAGGAGTGTCTGGAGGGAAAGAGATTTTCTTACTGCTTTTACGCCTTGCATACCCTTGCTCGGATATGGGAAGGTTGTCGAGAAAATTCCTCGAATCTTCAACTATTTTAGCCCTCTTCTTGCTGAATGGTTGTAGCTTGGACCTAAGCGCATAACTTGACCTTTTGGATGGCTCCTCACTTGGTGGATTTGCTGGATTGGCTGATGGTAGGGAGGTGATATTTGGATTCAAGGCGGGTAGAGTTCTCAGCCATGTAAATATGCACGGTGAAAAAACATGGAAAGTAGAGGCCCCTCGATTGGATGATGCTACAAAACGTTTCCTCTTGTCTATGACTGAATGCCAAAGAAGCTGATGGTATGGAAAAGGCTTGGAATATAGCATGCACATCATACCATCGCACATAAATAAGTTGGTAAAAGTAAGCTTTCCTTTCATACTTCTGAGGAGGAAATAAAATTTGAATGCATGCAGGAGGGTGGTTGTGGCATAAGCTACCGGCTTCTCATCAAAGGTAGCCTTACACTTGGTGAGTAACTCCCCTTCAGGTATTCCGGAATAGGTGCATGAAGGTGCTGAGAGTGTAGGGGTGTGAGCTCCCATAGCTAGCTCAATGATCCCAAGAGAAAGCTTACCATCTGGAAATCGAGGGAAATGCTTGAAGAAATCGATCACCTCCATGTGGTCGGGCTCGTATGAGAGAGGTACTTTTGAGAACGCGTGGAGGCCCATATTAGTCAATTGTTCATGAGAGAACAAGTGGGAAAGCCTTTCTCGTTCAGTTGGAAGTTCGAAGTGTGCATGAATGAATAATCCTCTGTTAGCAGATTGACTGACTGTTGCGGGAGTTTTGTGAGACTTCGCTGGTTCTTTGTGAAGCCGATATAGATTGGAGTGATTCGAATGCCACAAATTCAGACCCTTGGTTCTCAGTGGAATCTTCATCTTCATTCATCTCTTGACTTCATCTTCCCTGTGCTCATTGAGATTGTCAGGTAGCAATATTTTAGCTCCCCATCTTTATCTGCCACGTTCGGTTGTGGTGAAGCTTGAAACACTCTAGGAGGTGCATAAGGATTATTTATGTATGAGACAATATGTCCAACCCTGCTGTTCTGCCGCAAGGGAAGCTTCCAGAGCTAAGCTTTGCACTTTCTAGAAGTAGTAGAGTGCAAGCAATAGAGTGCAAGCAATAGAGTGCAAGCAAATTTAATGCATGTTCTCAATCAGCTCAAGGGAGTTCTCTTGCTTTGAATGGTAACTTATCTATTCTCTTGCTGTGAATGGTAACTTATCTGACCACAATGATCAGCAAGCTGTCAATGATTGTGAAGGTGTTGTACTTTCCTGCTGGGCACGTCAAACTTGGACAAGAGAGTGCCAATTTTGTTTTCGAAAATTATAATTCTGCAAGTCGAGGATGCCTAGTGATCACTAAGGATCCCTTCGTGAATGCTCTCTATTTCTTATCTGCTATGTTCGACTCGCTGGAGGCGGGCATGGATAGGGATTCCATGCATCATCTTTTGCATGGAGCGCTGGCTGTAGGGCGAGCGTAGCCACTCAATGGTGGTCGGCGAGGACGATGGCAGGGGGCGAGGACGATGGGCAGCGGAAGTTGATAAGCACGGGGAAGGCAAGGGAAGCCCGCGTTGATGGCCTGTAATCCGAGAGCATAGTTGCACTCGTCTGGAGGACGAGTAAAGGCATACGACATGTCCTGTCCAATATAGTCCAGTATGAACTCGTACGACATGTCTGGTCCAGTACGAACTCGTACGATAAGTACGAACTCGTACGATAAGTACGAACTCGTACGATAAGTACGAACTCGTACGATACGTATGATGGTAAAACTGCCGACTTGAATTTTGTTCTCTGCAACCTGAATTTTGTTTAATTTTAAATGTTTTTGTGAAATCTAAATTATGGCATATGCAGTAAGATTGAAATCTTATAAGTTTTGAATCTTGATTCTTGAATTTAGAATAAAATATATGTACATACAAATACTACAAGGTACATGTACATGTATAGTACGTGTCGTACATGTAACCCGAAATTTACTAGTAAGGTCTCGTACCGTACGTGAACCGTATTGGACGCATCGTACTGCACTAGATGTGACTACTATGTCCGAGAGATGGGAGGGATACGGGTTGGGCTTCTAGGATGAGTTGGGATCACCGAGCGAGAGATGGAAGGGATACGGGTTGGGCTTCTAGGATGGATTGGGATGACCGAGGAAGAGTGTGTGTAAAAAGACCAAAAGCATGCTTTTGAACGAGGACGAAGAAAGCTAAGTGATCTAAAAAGTCCAAAGAGATCACTATAATTAGACCGCGCAGAAACAAACTAAAAAAAAAGACCAATTCTAGACCAATTTGAAAAGACTAAGCAAAGACCAATTGAATAAATAGACCAATTTAAAAAGACTAAAAAAAAGACCAATTGAAACGACTAGAAAAAGACCACTTGAAAAGACTAGAAAAGGACGAGTTGAAAAGACTAGAAAAAGACCAATTGAAAAGACTAGAAAAAGACCAATTTAAAAGATTAGAAAAAGACGAATTTGAAAAGACCAATTTGAAAAGACTAGAAAAAGACCACTTGAAAAGACTAGAAAAATACCAATTGAAAAGACTAGAAAAAGACCACTTGAAAAGAGTAGAAAAAGACCAATTTGAAAAGACTAGAAAAAGACCACTTGAAAAGACTAGAAACGAGGCTCATGTTGCTTACCTCTGAAAAGAGTTGGAGAGTGAGCATATGAATGAAGGTGATTCTATGGACAATTTTCTAATAAAGATCAAGAATTTGAAGGACTAGTTAATTTTTGCTGAAGAAGTCTTGCCTGATAGTTCACTTGTGTAGACTGTTTTGAATGGTCTTCCCGATTCATATCAGAGTTTTGCCTCTACTCTTTGTTTGATGATAAAAGGCAATCCAAATGCCTTAACATCTGAGGAGTTAGTCTCTGTTCTGTTGCAGGAAGGTCAGTCTAGGCACAATAGGTCCATTATGCATGTTACATATCAAGCTTTCCCAATTAGTCAGCAGGGCAAAAGTAAATGGAGCTCTTCTACTAGTAAGGAGAAATCTGCTAATTTTGCACAATCGAAGAAGGAAGACACAGAAGAGACGAAAACAGAAAAGTAGAAATTGTTTTGCAAGTACTGTAAAGCAAATGATCATGTCATAAAGAATTGTCCAAAACTGGTTGCAAAAGAGGCAAAGAAAAAAGAGGTTGGAATGGTTGTTGGAGAGACCTCTACACCGAAAACAAAGTATGCTAATCTAGTGCAGAATGAAGAATGGGCTTTAACTATTGTTTGGAGTTTTGACCTATCCTTTCGTGAACAGTATATGTCAACACTAGACTAAGATGTTTGGTACTTTGATAGTGGGGCAAGCAAACATATTACCTAAGAGCGTAGTTTCTTCACTTCACTTCACTCGAGCCTTCCCCTATAGGGAATACTGTCCCATGCGTCAAAAATTCCTCTTATCCTGTCATGGGAGTTGGTAAGATCATTCTGACTATTGTTGATGGTAATTCTTTCACATTATCGGATGCTCTATTTGTGCCAAGGTTCAAGAAGAATCTGTTATCAGTTTCAGCTTTAGCCAAGATTGGCTTGGTTGTGAAGTTTGTTGATGACAGATGTACAACTCATGATCTCTCAAATGGCGAGGTGATTATTGCTTCTTTCATTTTATGTCGTGGGCTATATAAGCTGATAGACTATGAAAAATCTATGAATGATTCAGCATGTGCATTACATGATTCTCAGGCTATGTAAGATGCAAAGCTTTGGCATGCACGCTTTGGTCATCTGAATTTTGTTAGTTTGCTACGCAAACAAAAATCTGAAGTGGTGTCCTCTGTGCCCAAACTTGAGGCACCCGGTAAACATGTTTGTGAAGCCTATATTTTGGACAAAATGTAGCATTCATCCTTCCCAAAAGATGGTTCAGTTCGAGCTACTCAGAAATTGTAGCTTGTACATAATGATGTCTGTGGTCCTATGTAGACACCTTCTTTTGGAAACTATCTTTACTTCGTGACTTTCATTGATGATTTTTCCAGGCATGCATGGGTATATCCATTGAAAGCAAAGTCCGAAGTGTTTATGTGCTTCAAAGAGTTTTTGGTTTTGGCTGAAAATCTGTTAGCATGTAAAATCGGGACCCTCTGTTCTGATCGAGAAGGGGAATATATGTCGTTTGACTTTAATGCATTTCTGGTTGAACGTGGGATAAAACATCAGCGTATAGTGCTGTATACACCTCAACAGAATGGAGTTGCTGAACGAATAGGTCACTCATGGAGATGGCGAGGTGTATGGTCAAGAGTCAGGCTTTACCACATAGTTTCTGGCTTGAGGCCATTATGTGTGGAGTATATGTACTTAACAGATGTCCCACTAAAGCATTGCAGTTTATCAATCCATATGAGGCTTGGCATGGTCGTAAGCCATCTATTGCT
Organism: Ceratopteris richardii; assembly: GCA_020310875.1. Taxonomy (NCBI): domain Eukaryota; kingdom Viridiplantae; phylum Streptophyta; class Polypodiopsida; order Polypodiales; family Pteridaceae; genus Ceratopteris; species Ceratopteris richardii. Next base: position 18,762 of record MU260534.1, read on the forward strand.
CATCTTCGTGTTTTTGGTTGTCTGGCATATGCATTAGTGCCTGAACAACATCGCAAGAAATTGGATGATGTAGTAAAATGCACTTCTGAAAGCAAAGGCTATCGTCTGTATCATCCACATACGAAACGCATTTTGGTTAGCCGTGATGTTTTTGTGGAAGATGCTATTCAGCCTTTACTTTCGTGTAGGAAGGAGACATCTGTTAGCTCTAAAGACATGTATGATACTTTGCTTCCTCTTTTTACAGGTGGACAATCTAGTTCTGGTCCTAACAAGGAAACTTCTCAACCTTTGCAGGTTTCATGTCATGATGCAGATTATTCCATTTGTGATGCAGATTTACATGATGCACTTGTTGATGAGAGAGCTGATATTGAGGAGGCAAAAACTATACCAAAATGGTTGGTGCATACTTTGCGTGATAGCAAATTAGATGCACCTCTGTCATACTGTACTTGTTTAGGGCTTTCATAGTGACTCTTTTGCATCAGATTGCTTCAATCGCTACCTCTAGTCTATGTGATGAGAATGAGCCTGTTTCGTTTGATGAAGCACAAAATTTTGAAAATTGGATGGTTGCTATGCAATTTGAATATGATGCTATCGTGAAAAATGGTACCTTGTCTTTATGTGACTTGCCTTCTGGCAAGAAGACCATTGGCACTAAGTGGGTATAGAAGCTGAAGTGTAACCTTGATGGAACAATTGACAGGTATAAGGCTAGGCTTGTTGCAAAGGGTTATGCACATCAAAGAGGCATTGATTTTGATGATACCTTTGCTCCTACATGTCGAATGGCTACTGTCCATAGCATCTGTGCACTTGCGGCTCATCATGGTTGGAATGTACATCAGTTGGACATTAAAACTACATTTCTGAATGGTGACTTGCATGAAGAAATGTATGTTCTTCAACCCCGTGGCTTTGTGCAGAAAGGGCACGAAAACCAAGTGTGGAGGTTGAAGAAGGCATTATATGGTTTAAAGCAAGCACCACGTGCTTGGTATGAAAGGATACATGCCTATCTTATTGCACATGGTTTTGAGAACAGTGGAACTAAAAGCACCTTATATGTTAAGCGTGCTAATGATGTGCTTCTGATCATTGTTGTGTATGTTGATGACATGATGCTCACTAGTCCTCATAACAAGCATATTGCTGATTTTAAGGCTGATTTGCATGCCTTATTTGAGATGTCTGATATGGGGCATTTACATCATTATTTGGACATTCAAGTTATGCAAGTTGATGGTGGAATGGCTTTGTGTCAAACGAAATATATTGACACATTATTGAAGCGTTTTGGCCTTGAAGACTCTAAAACTATTGCCACTCCTATGGAGACAGGTTTACGATTGAGTCTTCATGATGCTTGAGATGCATTTGATGCTGTTCTCTATTACCAAGCTGTTGGATGCTTGATTTACTTATGCATTACTCGGCCAAATATTCAGTTTGCTCTTACAAATATGAGCAGGTTTACGCATTGCCCAGATGTCAAGCATTGGCAGGTGATTAAGCGCATCTTTCGCTACTTGAGTGGGACCTGGCTACTTGGATTGTTTTATCCCAAGGGGGGGTCACTATCGCCAGATTTATATGCTTTTTTTGACTCTGACTAAGCTGGTTGCTATGACACTCCTTTGTCGACTAGTGGCTTTTGCTTCATGCTTGGTAGCTCATGTATATCTTGGTTGAGCAAGAAGAAGCCTACTGTTGCCACTTCCAATTTTGAGGCTGAGAATAGGGAAGCTTTCACAGGGACTGTTGAGTGTGTGTGGCTCAGATGCCTTATGGCTGATTTGGGTGTTGGTTAGTCTTCTTCCTCCACCATCTTCACTGATAGTCAGAGCATATTGGAAGTTACGAGGAGCTCTGTGTTCCGTGCTCGCACTAAGCACATTGAGGTGCATTATCATTATGTGAGGGAGTGGTTTTCTATTGGAGAGATAAGCTTGACATATGTGCCCACGCATGAGAACATTGCATACCTTTTCACGAAGGCTCTGTCTAGGGAGAAGTTTGAAGCTTTCACGCAAAGCTTTGGGCTTACTTCCTTTTGTGGATTGATTCCACATAGCGTGGCACTTCCTTATACATGAGTGCCACCTCCTTGTTCATCTCATCACTCCCGGGGGGATTTGTTGATATATTTAGGTAGTGATGTGTATGAACACTCTAGGACCACCGGGGCATTTTTTTCCCTCTTTAGGAGTTTTTTTCCCCGGGCTTGTATATACGCCTACTGCCCTAACGGGTTACTTATCTTTGTACATTCTAGTGGTAATACATTTAGTATTGTGTGTTGTGCTTGAAGCTTCTCCTTCTTCCTTGTGCTATTCGCGTGCTTTCGAAGACGTCTAACTCCAACATCTCCGATGTCTCTTATATAACTGGATCCAAAGACCTATTCCTTCTCATCCATATGACTTAACCACTAAGCCAAGCATCTTTACTTATCTGGAGAGTATAAGCACCTTTGCTTAAGTCTACTCTCGATACTTTTGTCCTATACTTGAATGACCAAATGATGTCCGATCTCATATCCGTCTCAACCTGTTGGACCCTCATGTCATAAGCTTCCTTTAAACATTCTTCCCCCCCCTTGGAAAACATTTTCATCCTAGAAAATAGAGCTATATAAATCCTTCTAATTGATGCTTACTGATCATCCTCATGATGAGACAGAAACTAAGAATTTGATAACCCAATGTTTAGATCTATCCCTATCTCCTAGAAAATCTAAGAAAAGATTCATTACTCTATTCCGAGTTTGACTAATGTCAATAACTAGATCATTTCATCTAATCAAGGACCATTACTAGAAGTAACATAACTACTCTCTAGAGTCTCCATGTGAGACTCAATCTAACGATCATGATTAACTGATCTGCCACTCCTATATAGACAATCTAAAAGTGAGAAAGTGAAACTCTCTTTTTTATCTCATCTAAGGAAAAGAGCTCTAGTAGTGAAATCTATTCCACTTTCCCTTTCTCTTTGAAAAAGTTTATGTTGAATCCAATTGCTCTACTTATCCATAATTGAGAACATGCACATAAGTTCTCCATGTTTTTTTCCATTTGAAGGAAAATTATAGAGTAAATGAATTCCTTTTAAAATACAAACTAAGAGATGTGTTCTAAGCACCTCCTTTCTAAAGAAAACATACTCTATTCTTGTCCTATGAAGAAATCATGTTTTTCTTTCTTTTTTCTCTTTCAAAGAAAAAGAGCTAAAGTAAGATAATTGAGATATGTCCTCAATCTCTGACCTAAATCCCACTTTCTCCTTCCCTTAAAAGAGAGATCTATGAATTCATTTTCTCCTCTCTACTAAAAACTAATGCATAATCTCTCATTTCCATACATTCCTATGAAGGTGGAGAACCAATCTCCCATAAATAATGGTGTATGTAGTGAAGAGTGAAGAAAATAAATTCGTGCTAAGTGTCAAATCCCTCTACTAAAATGGTTAGCAATGATATGAGATGATACCATAATAAATAGATATGTATCCATATTAAAGAAACTATCTTTGCATGGATCTATATGATTCATCCACACTAATGGAATCACCCATTCTGAAAACTATAAAGTGAGTATGTGATGTCCATGGAGATAAAAGCATCTAGATCATACTCTATTGGAAGATAAATCTTCCATAAACTATGAATGATAACTCCAAATGCTAAGGAAATGTCTTCTAAGTTCTATTCTATGATCTAGTGAGACATGTCTCCATGAATGATGCGTCCTTTTCTCCTTGGCCATGGAAGAACAATGCTCAAAGGGAAATTGTTTCCACCGTCCCATACCATTGTAAGCTTATTCCAATTCATGGTGTCATACCTACACTAAACCAATGTATATTCCATATATATATATATATATATATATATATATATATATATATATATATATATATATATATATATATATATATATATATATATATATATATATATATATATATATATATATATATATATATATATATACACACACACACACACACACACACACACACACACACACACACACACACATAATGTAATATGGAGGTGGATTGTAACGAATCTCATGTTCTCAACTCATATAGGTGGACTCAAATGAATCCAATATCCTCGAACTAATTTGGTTTGGTTCTAATCAACGTGTGACCACTGAAAACAGAAATCTCTTTCTATTCCAAACTAACGTGTTCCTAGGTACCAAGACTAGGTCTAAGTATCTCTCTCTAGATCTCAACATACATTTATGTATTGGGTATCCCAAAGATTCCTCAGTGAGGGATCTATGCTCTAAACCATAGAGCTAGTACCATGACTATGGCCCCTAACCATCACTGGAATCACATTGATACTCGTCGATGCTCTCTCATGAAACCATTTCCATGATCCCATCTAATTGGTTTCCTTAGTAGTGTAGCAAAAATACTTCACTACTTACTCACGTGATGTGAATGAGTGAAATTAGTCACTCTTTGGGTATTCCTCATGACATCCCATAGTCTCCTTATCATATTGTGAGACTTTTTGAAAGTAAGTAAACCTTTAGTATATTGTAGACGATCATAATGTATCTCCCATAATCCTCTATGCAACTTCTTGAAACCTATAGGATTGCTTTTGCACATTCCTAATGGTGAAGGTATATCTCCTTCCCTTAGCAATCCTATAGTCTAAATACATTTAGATTATGTGTAGGGATCCAATTTCTATTGAAGTTGCCTCATCTATGATATTTTGATGGTCATAAATCCATTAAGTACATGCTTACAAGCATGCTTGCACCTTAGTGATGTTTGTAGAGAAGGAATGTTACTATGCCATAAAATTCTATGTAAAGTTAAGTGCGCATATAACGCCATGAGGTGGGAAAAATTTTGACAACATTTCCTCGGGGCAATGGAGTTCCAAAAATTTTAACCATGAGATCAAACTTAAGGCCTTGTGGGCCGATGGCAAGTAGACCATTTACTATAGCGTAGGGCTTGGCATGACATACAAGCCATTCTCATATGTGAACTCCATAACTTGCAAAAAAACATAGAATGCTAACAACAAGATTTGTGTTGCAGAACCTTGTAGTTAATACTTTTGTGTGCTACATCTTTGTTTTAAACTTTCTTAATTTTATAATTAGCATACCATGGATAATGTTGCAAAGATGCATGGAACGGGATATGCATGTTGTTCCTTTCCTTCCTTAAATGAAGATATACAATTCTTTTATGAATGCCTAAATACAAAGGATTTAAACATTCCTACAATTTATTTTCATAATCATGCATATGCCCTAAACTATGCATGAGCCCTAAACTATGCATCATGCAACCTAATCAAATAAGATAAAACAAGAAATGAAGAGTAAAGGGATCTTCCCTGTGATTTAGTGATCCAATGGCTCTTCAATGTTGCATAGAAGCATTGCATTGAGCCCTCCATCTCTTATAGTCCTTGATGCCTTGAGACTCACTTGTATTTGGTTTACCTATCCTCCTCTTTTACAAGGTAAATATAATGTTTCCCCTCAAGATTGGGGCATAATAATAAATATTTACAAGAGCACAAATCATTTGCTTATATAATGTTCCTAAGGCACTTACATGTGCCAAATATACATTTGTCAAACTTTCTAAGCACATAATGCGTTAAATATGCAAAATTACAAGGCTAAGTAGGAATTTCCTACTTTTACAAGCTTAAGAGATGGCTGCTGAGAACAAATTCTCTGCGTAGACCTGCTAAAACTCCTCTGTTTCTAGTGTTCTTCATATCATTTGAAAGCTTATGAAAAGAGCTTTCTAAAAAGCTAAAAATCATCCAAATTGGACACTCAAGCGAAGAGAAGCACATATCCGAAGTTGACTAGCCGCAGGTGGAAACATGTTTGAAGTGTCTACTTTGGATGTTTCTCAAAGTGAACTTGGAGATAGATTTTCACATTTGAATCTATATACCTGTAGGCAATACTCCAAGCAACACATATAAACAAAAATCATTAAATTTTGACATGATATGATACCTTTTCAAGGGGGTTAAAAATGATCTCCTACATGATTTCGACTTTCCTCTCTATAACAGTTTTATTTTTTTTCAGAAGCAGTTTTTTCATAGCATGTGGCTGCTCCTTTATGGATAGACAAGATGCCTTCTCCCGAATAGGTTTTGGATTCGAAACCCATCTATATCAGCCCGTGAAACTTTTTGTTTTCTCTCTTGAAGAAGAGTTTTCTTCACATTGGATACACATATAAATTTCCCGCCGTCTCTAGAGCATCTTGTGGTTGATGTCTTGCATGATAGCTCAAGAAGCTACCTAAGAAGGGGTCTTGAGTTTGAGACTCGTGAAAGGCTTCGCCATGTTGTTGAAAATCATCATCTCTTTTGCTTCAATAAGCAACACGCGAAACGTGAGTGAGGCGACATATGAAGGTCTTCATGAAAGCTCCATTTTGAGAAGTAGATGATGAACCCTAGAAGAACTCCATGGAAACTTGAGAAACATGATGAACGAGCAAGCTCACCATGAAATCTTGCTTTGATACCAATGTTGGGAATCAATCTCACAACCTCCTAGTTAGGAGTGTGATTGGCTAACCACTTGCTCCAGAAGCCATGGTTGAGGATTACTTCTTAATCCTCTCTTTTAAGGTATAATTCAACCATCTCCTACTAGGATTATGTGACATTCCTTTCCCCTTAAAGTGAGCATTGCCCTCAATGCTCACTTGTGGATCCTTCTACCTCTCTTGGGCCCAGTTTCCATGCATGAGTGCTTTCATCAACCCCAAACTCTAGTGCTTGGATCAAATTTGGACCTATCCGACCCTTGTTGGTGCCCAAATGCCCACATGCCTTCATCTAAGGCAAGTTTCACACTCACCATGGTCAAGCGCTTTTTCCAAGTGCCCATGAAATGAGGCGCCAACCTCCATGTTGCCCAAGTTTCTCACCTAGGCTCTGATACCAATGAAGCCTTACGATTACGTACATAGAGAGATGAATCTCTTTTTCCTCCCAACCATATGCATCTATATAGCTCTCTCCAAGGGACTGTCTACTATGGAAGGTAGATACTAATCATCCAAGTGTCGGCCATGTAACTACATGTGTGTCAAGTTTTGGAGTTAACTAGAATTAACTCAAGTGGATGCTTCTAGAAGGCTCTAGAGCTCTTGGGGCAAAACCTCTCCCATGTCTCTCATAAGAATTGAACTCAAGACCTCTTCCTTCTCATCCATATGACTTAACCACTAGGCAAAGCACCTTTACTTATCTAGAGAGAAATAAGCACTTTTACTTAAGTCTAGTCTTGAGACTTCTTTCCTATACTTGAATGACCGTATGATGTCCGATCTCTGATCCGTCTCAACCTGTCGGACCCTATGTCATAAGCTTCCTTTATAGAAACATATATTTCTATGCATATGTTTTTACATGGAACATGCATATTCTTGTTCAGTGTTGGGACATGTGACTTCTTGTACAGTGATGGGACATGTGACTGGCTATTCATGTCTATTTTATTTTTTATGAACTGAGGTTTGTTTCGTTTTCAATCGGAAGGCATGTTATCACTTATGGAATGTTAAATTTTGGAGTTTATTTTATTGAGATTTTAATGTGTTTGTGTTTTGATATGGAAACTCAAGATTCATGAGGCATGGATGAGAGTGGACTTATTTGGATGTATTTGGACATAAATAGAGAAACCATATTTTCCGTAAATTTTTTAAATAAAATACCCATGTAAAGAGTTGTTTCTAAAAAGTTATAAAAATAGTGGTTGAGATGAGGATTACTGTAGAAAACGGCTTTTGTGAATAAAAGCTAAGGCTCACCGTAAAAGTCAACAACTTTTTACTAACACGCTTGCATTTTGAAGCTCCCTCCCTCATTATATCTGTATATTTGGATGTAATAAGAAATTATAAATACGCACACTCTGGAGACTCGTCTGACAGAGTGCGTATCATTCACAATCACAATAATTTAACTCTCTAAACATACATTTCTATGCATATCATTCACAATCACAATAATTTAACTTTCCAAACATACATTTTTATGCATGTATTTTTACATGGAACATGCTTATTCTTTTTCACTGATGGGACATGTGACTGGCCACCATGTCTATTTTATATCTCATGAACTGAGGTAAGTTGTTTTTTCAACCGAAAGGCATGTTATCACTTATGGAATGTTGAATTTTGGAGTTTATTTTATTGAGATTTTAATGTCTTTGTGTTTTGATATGGAAGCTCAAGGTTCGTGAAGGTGTGGATAGGAGTGGACTTACTTGGATGTATTTGGACACAAATAGAGAAATTATTTTTTCTATATATTTTGTAAATAAAGTACCCACGTAGAGAGTTGTTTCTAGAAAGTTATAAAAATAGTGGTTGAGATAAGGATCATTGTAGACCACGAATTTTGTGAATAAAAGCTAAGGCTCACTGTAAAAATCAACAACTTTTTACTCATACTTTTGCTTTTTGAAGCATCCACCCTCCTTGTAACTCTATATTTGGACGTAATAAGAAACTTTAAATACACACACTTTAGAGACTCGTTTGACAGAGTGCATGGGAAGTTTACTGTGTGATCTTTCATGCATCTCAGTTTTTGTGTGTTTTTCGATTTCGTATCGTCTCTGTGCACCCGTGACTCCAAGATCCTGTAACATCAGATTTTCTCTTATCTTGTGCAAGTTCTTTTATCTCTTTTCAATTGCTCTTGAGCGATCGAAAGCTTGTAATTGGGGATAGCTTGTGATTGTGGAAGTGCTACAATTGGAGACTGTATCCACTAGATAGATAGTCCTCACGAACCTTTCAAATAAAGCCTCCCCAAGATGGACCATGACACACTCTAGAGCCTATAAGGAGAACCAATTGAGTCCTAACAAGACACCCATCAAGAGCTATCACAAAAATAAGGGAATCCAATTGGAAGGAGTAATAGTAGATGGGGGATCCAACATTAACGTCATGCCATAATATACCATGACTCTACTAAACTTGAAGCTGATGAAATCTGTTTATTTTACAATCTCCTTGGCGGATCAGAGAAGGGTAAGTCCACTTGTCATAGTGGAAAGAGTGGAGGTCATAGTACAAGGTATAATCTTTGTACTAGATTTTGTGATCATCACGCTACCTAAAGTAAATGGTGGATTCCCTCTCCTTAAAGAAAGACCATGGCTTTGACATATTCGAGCAGTACATGATTGGGGGAGTGACACTTTGTGGGTGGAAGGGCGTGACAGAGCCATGATGCAACTTCAATTGGAAGGCGGCATTGATGAAGCATTGGGAACCTCCAAGGTTGTTCTCCACTAGAACAGCTCGCCTCGGAGGAGCTGGATATACGAAATCCTGCACCAACACAAGATATTAATAGAGGCATCAATGGAGCTGAAGGACTAGTTGGAACCACAATTAGTATAGAGATAGAAAGAGATTTAAGACATCATGAAGAATGACAACACACACAAAAGATATAAGGAGCAGAGATCCACATATTTCATCATATTACAATGCTTGAAGTTACAAAGGGCAGCTTAAAGATAAGCTGTTGAGAGACAAGCTGTCCATGTATTTCATAATCATGAATCTCCTATGGCTGAAGTATGTCTCCTCCAGCCACCTTCAAGAAAGAAAGTTCATAAGAAAGCTATGTAGCACACCTTGAAGTTATTAATGAAGACCACTCCCAAGTTGATGAAGACCTCCAACTAGCTCATGTGTGAAAAGAGAGCTCCACAAATGATTAAGGATAAGCTCTCAAAATGGTGTTTAAATAGACATAGCAGCCTAGGTGTGAGTTTTGTGAAAGAAGCTGCTTTTTCCTTTTATTTTTTTTATGTAGGAGATGACTTGGCTATTGTGATGACATGGCCAGCCGCCACATAAAATTATGACACAATTTTCAAGGTTTAAATCTAGTACATTGGTTAAATAAATTGCTTATCACATTAAGATGTGGAATTAGGGTTTTGTATTTGAAGGGGAACATGGCTCATATACACGTATTATAATTTATATATGGTTGCATAGCTCTCATTGAACTCTATAAGAATATGTAAAAACATTTTTGCCCAAAACTTGAATATTTCTACCATTTCCAAATGGTAACCCAGCCATTTCTTGTGTCGACCTGCATGTATAGGGCTTCACTAGTGGAAGGTTGGCCAATTTGTCCATTTTCTAACACCCTTCTTGCAGAAACACTATGAAAATAAATACCCAAGATACACTGTCGTCCATGAATTCGGCAATCTTCTGGCATGAGAATGGTGAAGAAGATCCAAGATCACAAATTTATCATGTTTACCTGCAATAGCGCTGCACTATTGAACAGAAGGTGCCCTTTGCTAGAGGAACCCTTTGGTAACCAAAATGAACGGTTAAAGAGATGCTTCACCAATCACATAGGAAGAGGAGGTACATAATGTATAGTTGCAGTATGTTTTGCACAATTCTTAAACAAAAATGTAATGGCCATTCCGGTTGATGCCACTTTGTTGTCTGTGCCAAAAGTCTTTTCAAGGCCCATTTCGTTTCTTGACAAGCCGTATTGTTAACTCCCATTGGGTATCCTATGTGTACATACATATGTACACTGTACATACATATATAGACATGTAAGTAAATATGTATGTACATGCATTGAATTGCAAATACATACATACATTCATGCATATACTCATTCATTTATTTATTTATGAGTGCCCTTTAGGGTCTGACAAGTCACAATGCTTAGACAAGCTTTTTTGGTGGGATGGGTGCTTTTGCCCCAGCAATACTTGATCATTCATATTTGGGGAATGCTTTTTAGGGTCTTTCAATGCTGAAAATACCAATCACTGTATCACACAAGAAAATGATTTTTGAATTCAGTAGGTACTAATACTGGTTGTCAGAAGAGGACAGGGTCTCTCATGTATTGTTTACTTTTGAACATATTCTCATATACTGTTAACTATGAACCATTTTATTATGCAAATAAGGGATATATACTTTTTTCTTATTGATCCAGTGATTTGTTACATGTGCGTTTAGTGCATGCCAAATTTTATTGGCTGCACAATTTTTGCTCTACCCATAAGTTTGGAGATGATAGACCAAAAAAAAAAATCTAAATGCATGCTCCAAATAAAAACCTATTGAAAAGCCTTGTTATCTTTGGGTCAATATCAGTAACAATGGTCTCAGATATCCCAAGGTGCTTGAAAATCTTACCAGGTGCTTCGACTTGAAATATTTCCTTGACTACTAGGCAATCTACTTTTGTGTGCATGCGCGTGTGTGTGTGTGTGTGTGTTGTATTTTGGGGGTTCTGAAAAGGCTTACAGAAGCTATTGGAACCATAGTACATGGGATGCACAAGGTAACATGTAGTATCATTATCTCTCTTTGTTGCTAAAAGCATTTATGATTTGTCTTCTTTGGAACACATCAGAAGATCCTTTGATCTACTAGGTACTTTAATTCCTCATATGTAATCTGAATTTTGTTAAAAGTGTTGTATATTTCTGTAGAGTGACGCAAGAGCATTACGTGTGGTGCTTAGCCTGACAGCTGTTAAGGAGGATTTCCATGGTCACATTGTTGTAGAATTGAGTGATCTTGATAATGAACCACTAGTAAAGCTGGTTGGAGGTGACATTGTTGAGACTGTTGTTTCGCATGATGTTATTGGGCGACTTATGATTCAATGTGCACGTCAACCAGGCCTTGCACAGGTTTGGATTTCAAAGCTTTCTGCTTAGCATGCTCCCACTCCGGACACAACATTCCTGAAGAGTTCTAGATTCTTTTCCCAATGTCCGTAGATATGGGAGGACATCCTTGGTTTTGATAAAGCGGAGTTCTATATCAAGAGGTGGTCACATCTGGATGGCATGTCCTTCAATGATGTCCTTGTAAGCTTTCCAGATGCAATTCCATGTGGAATCAAAACTGCTGATGATAAAGGAAAAATAATTCTCAACCCTGATGGTCATTATGTGCTGTGCAAAGGAGATGAAGTCCTTGTTATTGCAGAAGATGATGACAGTTACTCTCCCACGAGCCCTTCAAAGGTATAACATGCACTTTGGTTTCTTCTTTTTGCATTCCTAATTTTCTTTTCTTAGAGCACTATTTCTATGCTGAGCTTATCTCAATTTCATTTTGAAATAATCTGGAAATCTTGGGAATAGTAGACAAAAGGCTAGGTTTGATATGGAGAAAGAAAATGCAAGTTTATTAGAAGCTTGTGTTCAATGTCTAAAATAGAGAAAGAAAAGAGATACTGATAAAACATTGGCCTAGAGCTCTTCCTGCACGGGCTTCTGAATTGAAAGAATGAAACACAGGATAATTGAACTATTATAACACTGCTTTGCTTTCTCTCTTTCAATTGACTAGTTCTTGTAATGTTTCTTCTGAATAATGAACATACTCGTTCAAAATTTCAGATTGACCTTGTGCAGATGCTATATAGATGAAGCCTCTAAGCTTCTGTTGATGGGCTGTAAGCTACCAGAGTAGTGTTGCAATGTTGAAATGTACATTGTAAAGAGAAACTGATATGCATTATGCACATGCAATGTTGTTTACATGTTGCATTATATCCTTCATGGACACACATAATGCCCAATTGAAATTCAAAATTACAATGTATATTCATGCATAAAAATAGGAGAAATGAAACAGAGACAGAGTGCACGTAAATTTGAATGCGTAATTGTCAGTACACATCTACACATCCATATGCACATTGTGTACCTGAAATTTGAATGCATAACCATCACTGCACTCTTTTATTGAATGATTAAATTTCTACTTTAGAGATCACGTTCATCTTGGGATGTACACTGAACAATCAAATCTCATTTGTGGTAAATTCATGCAGCCTTTCACTCTGTATGTGAGAATGTGCGTAGTTGCATATGAAGTGCATCGCACATACATCCACATCCTGTCATACACAATTATACATGTTTTTACATATATATAGACAGTCATATGTTACATGCACATATACATTGCAAGTTTAAAATTTTACAATGTACAAATTATAGTCATCAATGGGTTCATTTACTAATTAATCTGGTTTCACCTTGGGTGTCATATTTAATTCTTCATGTGTCATGTGCAATCAAACTTCATTTGTGGCTTGTGTATATGTGCAAACATGTGTAGTTTTTCATGACAATATCACATGTTCTACATGTGTGATAAACAATTACACGCATTTGGGCATACACATAGAGCCATATGCTTCATGCAGATACAGATTGCACAGTTGAACTTTGAAATTTGCAATGCATATTTTCCTGCAGATCTGAATTTACAGTGTGCGTTCCACACTTAAGCACACAACTTCACAACACATGCAGAGAAATTGAGTATGATGCACATGCACAATTCAAACTTCAATGCGGATTGTTATGTTGAACATTCACAATGCATGTGCACATTGGACTGTTGAAATGTGACTTCATAATTCACATATACAATGTGCATGCAAAAATCTCATAACTGAAATAAATATGGAATACTCATGACAATCAAATGCATGTGTTGGAAATAATGTCAAATTACGGATAAAACTCTTCTTTCCAGCAAATCCTAAAAATATGAATTCACCATTTCCTAGAAACGATAAAGATCAAAGATGGTAAAAAATTTTTATGACACATTCTTTAAGTACTCAGAGAGATCTATCTAATAGTATATAA
>MU260534.1:37500-47500 GCA_020310875.1 Ceratopteris richardii
ACAGAGAGTTATGCATCAGGCTGCAATGCCTCTTAAATTCAAGCCAGACTCTGGACCTCCAGGCCAACAAGAGTTTGACCAGTTTAACCTCAAGGGGAAGGAGGAAGAGGCGGAGAAGAAGAATCATCAGATTGCTCCAGTTACGCCAATGAAATTGAATGTATGTAAGGGATGGTGAAGGAACGAGTAAAGACATGTTAAACAAAAAGGAGGGGGAGCCAACCAAAAGAAGTGTGACAATGATGGCTTCACTCCTGTTGGCTATAAGAAGGCATTACTTCGGGGTAAGAGGGGTAAATTTCAGTCTGGATACTCAACATCCCGTATGGATGAAGCTAATTGTGCACCTCACGCCGATGGTTATCTAGCAGAGTTTTATGACAACATGGATATTGTGTTGCAGGATTTGGCACTTGCATTGGCTCATGTGGACTCTTCTATTAATGCACCGTTGATATCATGAAATTAGCTACATGGAACATTCAAGGTTTGGGTCGATACGGAAAGTGGATTAGACTATGAAGATGGATTGTTAAAAACAAGCTTGATTTGGTAGCGATACAGGAACATGAAAAACAGGATCATGCGGGAATGCTTGTACATACAAAAGATTTTCAGCTACGTTACAATGGCTTAAAAAATAAATATTCTGGATGCTTATTGATTGTTAGAAATAGTGTGAATTTTGCGGTCCTATTTGACGATCCTAAGGGAAGGTTTATTATATCGCATTGTATCCTACGGGGTATGTCTTATATTTGCATTAATGTTTATGCTCCAAACTCTCCTACTGATAGAGTCAGGACGTGGAAAGATCTCACATTGGCTATTCAGCATTGCATGCGCCTTCAAATTTGGGGGGATGCTCGCATTTTGTTATGTGGAGATTTCAATATGGTAGATTCTGGAATGGATTGTACACCTTCCTCATCCGTGATTTCCTCGCATGGAGTGAAATTTTGGATATGTTGGTTTGTAAGGACCTTTGGGGGTATATTGGTGGGCATACGCTTCGTTACACTTATCATTCTAGATCACATAAGAAAGCGATGAGAAGATTAGATAGATGTTATTATTCGCATGTAACTGCTCTGAGTGCAGATTCCAAAATGTGGATAGATGCTACGGTGCTTCTCTCGGATCATAACCCTTTGCTGGTATCCCTTAAAGAAGTCGATTGGAATTTATGTGTTCCATCTAGCTTGCCAAGAATCCCGTTAAGAATAAATCATTCTTGGATGCGAACTTTGCTATTCAAGACCAAGATACAATCTCTAATCCAATATGTGCTCTCATTGAAGGTTTCTGTTTGTATGAAATGGGAATGCTTAGTGGCAAAATTGCAAGATGTGATTAGAGATTGTGGTAAAATTTTTGCTAAAATTCTCAATTCTGCTAAATATGAAGCTCATTTTTTATTTTCTTCGAGTTAAGCACCTTAAAGATGCGATATCTCATCTTGAAGTTGATGGTACTATCATTAAGGATGGAAGTTCCATTGTTGCAATTTACTCGGAGTACTTTCGGAAATTGTTTGCAGCTTCTTATAAATCTGATGATGCGTGGTTTCAAGCTCTTCATGATTCTTTGCAATACACTCCCAAGCTCTTGGATTCTGAGATGGTAGACGCATGTGAGAGAAGTATCTCCGAAGAAGAGGTCTACGTAGCTCTTAAATCTCTTAAAAATGGAAAAGCACGAGGCTTGGATGGTATCACAAAAGAGTTTGTAATGACTTTTTGGCCTCTACTAAAAAATCTTGTCCTTGAGGTTTGTAATGAAATATGGAAAGATCAAAAGATGCCATATACTTTCAAGTTAGGAAAGATTAAACTTATTCCCAAACTGGATGTACCTAGACACATTGGAGATTGGAGACCTATTACTATGATGAGCATTATCTATAAATTATTTGCTAAAGTATTGGCATTAAGGCTCAAACATATTATTCATAAGGTGGTGCATCGATCCGAGGTTGGATTCATACATCAAAGATCGATTTATGATAACATCTTCCTCACTCAAATGTTGATGGAGCATACGGCACTGTCTGGTCAGGAAGCGATTGGAATACAAATTGATTTTGAGAAGGCTTTTGACCTAATTCGATGGGATTTTATTGCTATTGTACTTCAAAAACTTGGTTTTGGAGTCAGATTCTCTAGGCTCATTTACATTCTGGCTGAGGATAGTGCTTCCCAAGTGGAGATAAATGGGAGACTCTCGCCGCCATTTCCCATTGAGCGTTCTATGTGTCAAGTTTGTCCTCTTAGTCCACTATTCTATGCATCGGCGTCCTGGCCAATGTTTTATCTCTTGGAAGCAAAGATGAGTTTCCAATGTATTCATGGTATTTCACTTTATGGGGTTCAGGAAATTGCAGTGGGTTTTGCTGATGACACATTCATTTTTGCGAGAGCTGATAATCAAAATATTGAATGCATTTTGGATACTTTGGCACCTTTTTCTGAAGCATCTGTGTTGAAGATTAATATGAAAAAATCTGCGATGGTTAATATCTCTGTGCACTAATTTCAATCCCTTAAATGGGAAGGTCCTAAAATTGAGAAAGGTATTATCTTTAGACATTTGGGGTATCCCTTAGGAGTTGATGTACCTATTAAAGATAAACTTGCATGGGTCTTGTGTAGAGTTAAATGCAAGATGGACAAATGGATTGCCCCACAATGGCCATTGCATGCTAGGATAAAGATTGTACAAACTTTCATGCAATCTTATATTATGTATTACTTTTTGCTGCTGGATTGGAAGAGAAATGAGTTGCACATCTTTGATGGGATGTTAAAGAATTTCCTCTGGAACAAAAAGCATAGTAGGGCATTGGTTCTTTCCTCATGGAAGTATGTATGCAAGCCCGGAGATAAAGATGGACTAGGGTTTCTGAATTTCTATTTTCATTTAATGGCTAGAAGAAGAGCCTTTATTATGCGCATTTTTTCCTCTCATTAACGATTATGGACTTTCATTTTTTGGAAATTTATAGAAAATGCGGAGGTGAACTTCAAGGGAGTGTGGAAACTTGATGCATGGAATAAGTTCTTTTCTCATGCACCGCTTCGAACTTCTTCGCACACGATCAATGTTCTTCTCTGCCAATTAAAAAATACGCTTTCTACTTTGAAGTGGAATGGAAGGAAACGTTATGTTGGGAATTTTCTTGCTTTAGTATCGCCTTATTGATCATTCTTAACATATTCGCTTGTTGCCTACTCTCTGGGAGCTGCAGCAAGATACTTTAATAACAAAGGGATTGATTCTATTGCAAAATGTTATAACTCCAATGGGAGATTTTGCCCTTTTTCAGTGGTACGGAGAACTTATGCGGTAGGGACAGCATACAGGTCTAAATGGTTGCAAATAGTCTCTTTGTTGCAACAGTATCAAATACCTCTTTCGATTGATGTAGCTGATCCGTGGCGAGACGGGTTGCTTGCAAAACATACTAGATTGTGGACTGGGAAGTCAAACATGTACTATCGTACACTGTTTACATCTGATAGCATTGCTTGTCAATGTAATGAGAGATGGACTCTTAAAAAACTAGAATCTTGGCGGCACTCAAGGTACAACTCAATATGGGATTCCTCCTTCACGTATAGAATCAAAATTTTCATGTGGAAAATTTTCTCTTGTCATTTCACATTGGGGGCGTTTTTGTCCAAGCATGGCTTCAAGGCATGAGATGTCCACATTGTGCCTCATATGCCGAGAATATGCAGCATGCATTTTGGTCATGTCTACAGATTCAAAGATGGTGGAACATTCTCTTTTTGTTTCCCATTTGGAACTTAAAAGCCCACTAAATTTGGATGTACCTTCCTGCTTTTTGATTACACAAATAATGCGGCTGATTGGATTAAAAGACGATGTATTTTTCTTCTGCTCCGTAACATCTTGAGGTTAAGAACCTTTAGGATGTTCAAGAATAGAACGTAGATGGTAACTTTCTCTTGGCAATATTGTAAAACTCAACTGTGGCTTGATATGATGGTTATGACTCCTACGGGAAGAATACCGATCATTACATTACTGAATGAGACTTGACATTACTAATGCATAGGGAATAGGCAGAAGGATGACTATCTAGCATATTAGCTGATGTGTGCAGGGAATAGGGAGAAGGATCTCTCTCCTTGCATATCTGTACATATTTTAGATTGAATAAAGGAAGAATTTCCAAAAATAAAAAAAAAAAAAAAAAAAAAAAAAAAAAAAAATATATATATATATATATATATATATATATATATATATATATATATATGTGTGTGTGTATATATGTATATATGTGTGTGTGTTGAGCCCATAAAAGTCATATTGGTCAAAGTCAAAAGGTCAAAGTGAAACTGGTCAAAGTCAACATGATCAAGGTCAAAGTCAACAATGGCAAAGTCAAAGTGTTCGAAGTGAAGGTGTCAGGGTGCACCGGTAGTGCACAAGTAATTATCCACAAAGGGTGAATTGGAGAAAGTGGTTGCAGGTTGCAGAGGTATTTCTCTAAATTCCCTAAGGTTCAAAGTGTTTTTAAAGTGTTTTGGAAGGTTCAGGTGAACCCTCTCTTAAGTGCACAAGTGAAGAATTAAAAGACAATGTGAAGGTATGCAAAGCGGCAGCGTACGGAGAAGTGAAAGTATGGCCCCGAATTAAAATTTTTGTTTTAATCTAAAGTCACTACAGGACAAAACATGGAGTTGTTGGCTGCCCACTTTTGGAAACAATCTTGGGACATCAAAGTGAGCATCAAGATACTCTTGCAGTTAGGAGCGTACGTGAATCGACACTCAAATCAAAGCAAGAGTAAACAAGACTAAGCAAGGTATGCATAGTCTAAGTTAGGCAAGAGAGAGAAGTGCAAGAGACACAGAGTGTGCGACGCAGAGAAGTGAAGTGCAATGTGTGCATGAAGAGTGACTAGGAAGTGTGCAGAGAAGTGTTAAGCTATTCCCCCCAAGGATCCCAAGGTCTCATTGCAGTGTGCGCGTGCCGACATAAGGTGTCCATCCCTCCCCCTTATTGGAAGCTTGGTGCAAGGTGTGCACAAGTACAGGCTTGGAGAAGGTGGAGATATGGTGCAGTGGTGGCCGGAAGCAACAAGACCTTGAGTATTTGGTATTTTGTAATTGGGCACTCTGTGGGATTTCGCACAGAAGCATTGGATTGTATTGTGCATCACCATTGTATTTGTTTTATTATAATCAATCGACATAGGCTTCCAGTGTGTATCTTTCTTCTTGTCTTTCCTTTTTCTCCTACAGACACTCAAATCCCTTCTTGTGCAAGAGATAACCCAACAAGATTTGGCACGCCCGGTGGGACTCCAAGGAGATTTGAGCATAGGAGAAGCCAAGTGCAAAGGGTAGAAGAATTCAAGTGCCGACAGTACTACTTTAGTGGACTAAGAGATAAATATTCTTATCAATTATTTCATATTAAAAGGACTATGAACAACCCATGACCGCAACCCGATCCCAAACATTGAGGGTCACCTGCAAGCAAACAAGAAGGAAGGCTGTTAGAAGATCCTCTAGTCCACTATCTTCAACCTCATAAGTGAAGAGCATGGCGGGACAGCTAGACTTGGAAACCTTACTATCAAGATTAAATATAAAATTTCCTTCTTTCAAAGGCCTAGCTCAAGAAGATCCGGACGAGCATATTAGAAGGTTTTTGGCACTATGCAAAACTAGAGGCTTAATGGGCAGGGAGGATGCCTTTTTGATACTCTTCCTTGCCACATTAGAAGGATTAGGAGATAAATGGTTCAGCCAATTTGCAGAGAACCATTTTACAACTTGAGACTTAATGAAAGATGCATTCAAAAATCAATTCCAACATGGAAATACTGCAGAGATCATCATGGAGGAATTAAAAAACTTGAGATTGGGTCCATGTGAGAAATTTCCAGAGTTTGTAACTAGGGCTAAGGCAATAATGGCTAAGTTGCCAGATCCTCCACATGATTTTTTTGTTAAGAAATGGTTAGCTAAGCCACTTCCAGTGACCACGCAATGTAAAATCAAGGAATTAGTGCTGCCTACAGCCTCCATAGAGGAATTCATCAACACAACTACAGGACTAGAGCAGATAAGGCAACAATATGGAGAAACTTTTTCTCAACTACCATATTCTATAGAAATGGAGGATCCAGTAATCCAGCTAAGGAAGGAGGGCTTAAAAAGGAATAAGCCCCACAAAGAGGAGGAGAATGCTGTTACTCAGTTGAGGAGGGAGATTGAGGCATTAAAGCTCCAAAAGGAGGAGGCCCAAGCAGAGGAATTTGCTCAGTTTCGACAAGAGTTGCAGGAACTCAAAGGGGGTGGCATCAAGAGTGGACTTTGGTGTACCATGTGCAGAAAGCAAGGTCATATAGTAAGTGAATATCCTCTGTTAAGTGTGACCTGCAAACTATGCAGGAACATGAGGCCCAAGAATGCCAATCAAGAGGAATGCCTGCAACAACATATTGGACCCAAGGAGGATCCCTACCGCCAACAAATGTGATGGAGGCTGCACCCAATCAAGGTAACAATTATGACCCTAGACAGACGAATAACTTTGGAAATGGGCCTAGGAGGCCAATTATTTGTTTCAGATATGGAGAATGTGGGCACTACCAAAGTAGGTGCACTCTCTCAGAAAATGCCCCTCCTTGCAGGAACTGCCCAGAGGCTAGAGACCACTATACTAATTGTTGTCCTAAGAATCAAGCATCTTCATATGGCCCCACATTCAAATGATTTCTGTGTGCAAAGAAGAAATGGTAGATCAAGCCAGGGTGCCATCACCATCTACCAAGGTGGTGCAGTTAGAAGAAATTGAATCTTTTACAGTGCAGACAAGAAGCAAGGGAAAGGCTCAAGTGGAAATAGATCAAGAATCAAGGATTAATGGATTGAACAAAGACAAAGAGAAATCTGAAGAACAAACCACTACATGTGCAGATACAAAGCAAAAAGAAAATTTCATAGGTACTAGTGATGCCATTGGACATGCATTCAACAGGGCTCATGAGGATTTTGATAAGTCAATGGGAGCCCATGCTCTTAAGGAATCAGAAGCTTCCAGATTACTCAAGTCCATGAAAAAGGAGGTCAGTATTTTTGATTTAATAAAGATGGATGGGAAATTCAGGTCAGAACTCTTGCAGATAATTGATGAAATGTCCACAACAAGTTTGGTGGCAAAGGCTACAGTTATGCATAAAGATAAGATTGTAGGGGAAGCACCCGTCACAGATTATAAGAGCCCTCGGCTAACAGTCTCTAACAAAGGTCATGAGTTTCAAGGAGTTATTGTGGATGGTGGTTCTGGCATTAACTTGATGCCTGAATATACCATGAAAACGATTGGACTACACCCTTCAAAACCGGCAAACTTCACTGTAACACTGGTAGACCAAAGCATAGTAAGGCCTATGGGAGTGGTCCGTGGAGTCCCAGTCAAGATACAAGGTACCATCTTTAACTTTGACTTTATTGTTTTAAGGCTTCCACAGGTAGAAGGAAGTTTTCCCCTGTTAATTGGGAGACCTTGGTTTAGGCATGCCAATGTGCTTCATGACTAGGGCAAGGATACAATGTGGGTAAAGCAAGAGGGAAAAGAGTTGCAGCAGATAATTTTAGAAGAAAGACCAGACAATCAGAGAAATACTAGCATGATGCAGACAATTGGTATTTGTATGGAAGAAGAATTGTTGGACAACCCAGTAGCAGATCTATTTGAAGGAGCAAATTTATATGAAGATGAAAACATGTTGGCTTGGCTCCATGCAGAAGGCCCATCTTCCTACTATGAAATTTTTCCGAACTCAAGTAGAGAGGAAGCATATGAAGAAAAAGAGGACATCATTCAAGTTACTGATCCAAGTGAGACAGGCTCAGTCAAAGCCCATATAAGAGAGAAGAAAAGAAAAGTCCTTAAGTGCGACAGTGATGAAGATACTTCAAATCATATGTCAATGGCCATTTTTTTATGGATACTGGTATGGATATCATCTGTTATGTTAATTTTTATGATGGTAAGTGCAGGGCTTTACAAGGATGTGGAAGGAGTACCTGCAAGTCTTTGGAAATAGAGATTTCCATTTGATGAAGAAACTGGAATAGTAAAAATGGAATTTTGCAGATTAAGTCATAATAGCTGAAACAAAAGTACAAAGGATGTAGTGTGGAGGAGATAATATTTTTCTGAAGGATTTAGGGTCTCCCTATCAGATGGTCAGTACGCCCAAAAAGAAGACAAACCAAATGAAGTGCAGTACAATTGGAGAGCATGGAGGAGTTTCTCGGAGTCATCATATCAAGGATCATAGCCTATCTGCAACAAAAGTGAAGATTTATGGATCACCTGGAACTTGCAAAATTTGTCCAGGTTGTACATAGCCCTCTCATTGCATTTTGCTAAAGTTTTAATAGTTTTTATTCTTTTTCATGCTTGTTCTTTAAGTTCTTAGCAAATTTAGCAACCCTTTCATAGTCCTTGGCATAAGTACAATGTTTGGAATTTTTGTGGGAATTTTTCAAGCATTTTTAGAATTTTTCTAGCATTTTTTATCCTTTTCAAATGTCATTTTCTTGCCAAATTGGAGGAATAAAGGAAGCTCTCTGTGGTTTTGAGGGAGGAAATTGGCATACACCTGTAGGATAATTTTTGAGATTTTTTTCAAACTTTTTTTGGATATTTTTGGAAATTTTTTTGGATTTTTTTTGTCATTTTCTTTAATTTTGGGTATTCTCACCAAAAAAAAAAAAGAAGGCCCCCAATTGAATTTTTTCCCCAAAAAAAAAAATCCCCTCGGATTTTTTTCCCAAAAAAAAAAAGTCTCTCTCTCTCTCTCTCTCTCTCTCTCTCTCTCTCTCTCCCCTCCCCCCCCATTTTTTTTATTATTTATTTTTTTATTTATTTCTTTTCATTTTATATTTTGTTTATTTTATTTTTTATTATTTTCTTTTCTTTTCTTTTATTTTTATTTTTATTTTTATCAATTATTTTTAATTTTTTTCAGCAGCGCGTCCCAAAAAAAAAAAGAGAAAAAAAAAAGAAAAAAATTAATTTAATTTATTTTATTTTTTTTTAATTAACATATATAAAAATTATTTATATTTTTTTTCATTTTCATGGTTCAAACCTTTTGGCTCTGGATCGCGCTTCGGATGGCCATTTTTTTCAAAAGTGGGGTCATTTTCATGTATTTTGGAACCTCTGGATTCATTTTTTGAAGTAATTTTTCCAAAATCTCTACTTTTCTCTGACTTTTGGTCAAAACCCACATGTTTTGAGCACATTTATCACATGTTTTTATTTAAACACATGGTCAACATTGTCTATTCTCATGTCATTTCACCATATGTTGCACATTTTCCCATATACTCCCTCTGTAGCTCTACTGTTTGATCATTTTGATCCTCCCCAGATCCCATTATCCTACTCCCTCACCCTCCCCTTACCCTTCTGTAAGTCACATCCTTACCTCTCCTTTCTACCCTCCCTTTCCATCTCAGCTCCCTCAGCCCTCCCTTCCCCCTCCTTTCTACCCTCCCTTTGCTCTCTGCGTTTCCATGCAAAAATTCCAATTTGGGCTCTTCTCTGGTGCTTGTTCTCTCCTTCTTCTGGTCGTCTTGGTAGTTGCCCAGGTGTCCTTTTCAAGATTTTGCAGCACAAACATTATGGTATCATATCTGTTCAGAGTTTCGGCTGTAGCTCTCCGGGACGTAGAGCACATTAGGTGGTGGGTAACTACTGAGCCCATAAAAGTCATATTGGTCAAAGTCAACCACATTCAAAGTCAAAAGGTCAAAGCCAAACTGGTGAAAGTCAACATGGTCAAGGACAAAGTCAACAAGGGCAAAGTCAAAATGTTCGAAGTGTAGGTGTCAAGGTGCACAGATAGTGCAGAAGTAATGGTCCACAAAGGGTGAATTGGAGAAAGTGGTTGCAGGTTGGAGAGGTATTTCTCTAAATTCCGTAAGGTTCAAAGTCT
>MU260534.1:52500-182500 GCA_020310875.1 Ceratopteris richardii
TCAAAGCAATGGAAGGTTACCATAAAGGCGATCTCGGAGGTGGACTGTGGCCCATGTCAAGGATGGATGGGACCTTCTTATACGGATTTAAGAAGAAGAAAAATTAATGAAGAGAAGAAGAAAATTGACCTCTCTCTTTTTCCAATGAGAGAAAAATGATCTAGATATGGATGGAGCATCCTCTCTGATGGATGGAGAGATAGAAAGAATAGGAGCATGATTAACATTCTTGTATCATGCCCAATTGGTACATTCTTTCTACGTGGTGTAGAGGTGGACAAAAAGGAAAAGAAGACCACCGGAGCTTTCATATATCGACATATCAAGAAAGCAATAGAGGAGGTAAAATCTTTAATGTCTTTATTGACTTTAATTTTTTAGTCTATTTTATATGTAATTTTTGCAATTGAAATTTGGGCATTTTTCATTGATGATAATATATTGGAAATTTCAAATTTATATGCATAAGTGAGATCTGAAAATGGAGTACAAGTTGTAACCGATAATGCGAGCAATTGTCGGCATATGGGATAGCTCTTAGAGGAAGAATATAAGCATATCGTGTGGGCTCCTTGTGCTACACACTGCCTTGATCTATTGATGGAGGATATAGGTAATTCTATTTTTTGTGTAAAGTTTTTATCATGCTTCATGAATCATGTAGTATCTAGTATCCACACATGTGCACCATGTGCATGTGCATGTGTATGTATGTGCAATGTGCATGAAATTTGAATTTTTAATATAATATGTTTTCAGCTTTCATGAATTATGATCATGATGTGTGTATGGATATATATATTTGCAAGTAAGCTTTCATGGGTAAGGGCTTGCACACAAAAAGCCTCTAGCTTGGTGATATTTTTCACACAAAATGGAAAGTGTTATCCATGTTTAAAGAGCATAGTAGGCTTGAAATAAAAAAGCAAGCTACCCTCTTGGATTGTGCTTTCACACCTACTTGAGATCAGAATCCCTCTTAGACAAACAATGGTCTCTCCTCTATGGAATGATTGGGATTAGAGCTCATTAGAGGAATCCAAGAGCTTGGAGAGGCTATGCTTGGATGAGGAGATTTTGAAGAACGTGAAGTCTTTCTTAAATGTTTTGATACCAATTCATAAAGCTTTGCATGAGAGATTGTGAAGGTGCCACATTGGGGATGCCCATACATATGATGAGGAGAGCCATGGATGTTATTAGGGCAACCACTCTTGTCATTCTGGAGAAAACTAATGAAGTGCTTGAGGTTAGAAATTTTCTAAATTATTAAATTGAAAAGCATTCTTTATTAATATTTTCAAGTATTTATAAACTATTTTTTTTATTAGGTGATATTGAGGAGATGGACATGGATGCATAGACCCATTCATGGATTTGGGGATCTATTGCATCCTACATTTAAAAGATCATCACTATATAGAGATATTGAGTCACTTTTAGATAGACTTTCATACATGTCACTAGTTGTTCCCTCTCATTTGCATAATGAGATGCTAGAGAAGTTCAGTTGTTACTTGGATGAGAGAGGGAACCCGACATTCACATTCCCCTCATGTTTGGATAGGGCCTCGATGGTGAAGCCTCCTTGTTGGTGGCAGAATTTTAGATTTAGCTTCTCCACTTTATCTAAATATGCTTTTAGAGTTCTCTCACAGAGTTGCTCATCCGGAGCATGTGAGAGAAATTGAAGCGTCTTTTCTCTCATCCATATGAAAGTGAGAAATAGGCTTAGCCGAGAGAAGATGTTGATTTATCATCGTACTAACTTGAGGATATTGGAGAATATACCAAACATGTAGACATTGAAGAAAGTAAGTGTAATTTAATTTTCATATATAAATTATAAATTATATATTATATATTATAATGTATGAATTTATAAATGATTATTTCTTTCTATTTTAGGTTGACGTAGATATGTTTTGGCTAGTGTTGAGAACCACTCCTCGTCCAAGGGATGCGGTGCATGAGGATTATGAGTTCCTATTTGTCGAGCTTTATAGAGAGCTATCCTTTATAGATGTGAGGCAAACACGAAGCCGTACCGGTACGAGTAGAGGCATCAGAGTGGTCTGTGGTCATGGGAAGGGCTTGACCATTCGACATGGATCAAGTTCGACCACTTCATACAGAGAGGAGGTAGAAGATCACCCCTACGGATGGTCACATGTACGAGGAAGAGGATCTTACTAGCTAGACATAATTCCTCTCAGTTTGATGATAAGAACAATGTTGTTAGTCCGATAGAGAGTCAAGTGTAATCTACTTATGAGATGAAGTCAAAGGATTCTTTAGATGAGCCATATGACTCCGACAATGATGAGTGATCATTGATGATCACGATTCACGTTTCATATGTATTGTGATTTATGCTTTATCATTTGATATTTATGACATTATGACATTATGACATTATGATAGTTGGCATTTGTTTTTATGATTGTTGAAACTGGTGATCAGTGATGGCTCATGAGTTATGATTGATGATGATGATGATTGATGATATGAATCATGATATATTATGTGAGTCATGGCATGATTATAATTTGTAATTTATAATTTGTATGTTTTGTTTGAAACTTTTAAGTTTGATGATTGATCATTGTTGCACATGCGACATAGCATAGTGCACAAGTGATAATGTACAATGCGCATGTGAGTCCGAAGTCGTGAAATAAATGATGCACAATATGAATGGTAAATGCACATTGCACAAAATGCAAATTAGTAAATTACATTGCACAATGTTACATTGATGATTGTACATCACACATAATCTGAACGAACAATACATATTATGTGAAAATTGAAACTTGAAACTTGAAACAATGAATCATGAATGCATGTATATATGGAGATATTTCACATCAATTTTCATTAGTTTAGCTATGTATATATGTATTTTACATGCAACTTATGAAATTTAAAAGTAATTATATAAAAAAAAGAAAACAAATTCGTACTAATATCGTATGGATTCGTACCTTATGATTAGTACGAACCTAGTATGGTACTATTACGTATCATAACTATTATGGGTATGACACCATGTTCTGTATGCGTATCGTACATGCTGTACTACACGTCTTGTACCACCTTGATCCATTTGTCAAAGGCCTTTGTAATATACATGTGTTAGTTTTTTGACCCACAATCAATATAGAAACATAAAGAAAATACTATCACATTATGTAATGAAAATTTTTTGACTTTATTTTTTATATTTTGTAAGAATAAAACCAATTTCGACTATTTCCAAAAATTATTTTTATTTATCTTATAAATTTATAGGTGGGATCCCTAATGAAAGGTTACCCAATTCGACATATTTTCTAACAATCACCTCTTAACCTAACACTAGGAGAATATGCAAGGTAGATATATTTGTAGTAGTTTACTTGTTTTAGGTACCTTTTTCAAAGATCACGTAAAGTATCCACCAACACACACAACGACCTTTGACATGAAGAGCACTCACATATCACAAAGAGAACTCACACATCCCCTCTTTTATCAACCAAGTACTATTCAGAAGGATAGAGATAACTATAGGATGAAATAGAATATAGAGCAAAACATACTTCCAAGATGATCAAAGTTGGCTGTCTTTTTCAAATCAAGGTTATATGTTCTCATCTACACCTATTGTATATTGTATACACACACAAATACAAGAGCATGTTACATAATTCCATCACATTTTGATTCTCCATAAGTTTCTCCAAGATTATCAAGGTTGGGAGTCCTATTCAAATCAAAGTTATATACACACACAAATACAAAAGGATGTTACATAATTCCATCACATTTTAAATCTTTATAGGTTTCTCTTGTTCAAGTCAAGGTTATATGTTTTCATCTACACCAATTGTATATTATATACACACACAAATACAGAAGGATATTATATAATTCCATCACATTTTGATTCTTTATAAGTTTTTCCATGTAGAAGAAATAACCCCTCCTTGCTTACCTAAGTCTTCTTCCATAACCACCTAGATGTAGATGCAAACTCCCATATATGGTTGAGTGACTAACTTCAAAGAATACTATATAGCTGAAAATAGAGGAGACTAGTCTTGGAAAAGTATCTCATGAATTAGACCAACATAATAAGAAGAAGTCATTCCAACAATTGTCTTTTTACAAAATTGGTGTTCGTCCACTTACAAACTGGTATTGGTCTTCGTCCACTTACAAACTGGTCTTGGTCTTTTTACAAAATCGGTCTTCGCCCACTTACAAACTGGTCTTGGTCTTTTTACAAAATGGTCTTTTTAGCATTCGCCCACTTACAAACTGGATTGGTCTTTTTATGAAATTCATCTTGGAAGATGAATTGGCAAATTGGTCTTCTTACTGCTGTGGGACCTATCTCTCAATTCGTCCCTTGGATCTTATTGGGCGAATGAAGCAAAAAGAAAAGAGATAGAGAGTGGGTGGTAGAGTACTTGACTTGGCGGGTGGCAGAGTACCGGACTTGGCAGAGTACGAGACTTGGCAGAGTGGGTGGTAGAGTACCGGACTTGGCAGAGTACGAGACTTGACGGAGTTGCCAGAGTATGAGACTTGCGAGAATACCAGAAAAGTGACACACAAGGAGTGGTGGAGTAACCGCTCGTGATAGCAGCCTATATAAAGAACCCTTTGTGACAGGCAAGGAGTGGTGGAGTAACCGCTTGTGATAGCAGCCTATATAAAGAACCCTTTCGGATACACTGGGAACAGAGGGATATATGGCATACGAGAGACATAAGGTAGGAGACAGAGAAGAAGATATACAAGACATAGACAAGTGAAGGTATTGGAAAAGGGCATCTAACCTCTATGGAGCAGCTCAATGGACAAGAGGCTCTTGTCTTGTCTCGAAGTATAAGCAGAGTAAGTCAATTAGACAGAGTGCTTGGAGAGGGTGGTTGTAACATAATCCTGGTAGGAGATGGTTGAACCACACCCTAAGAGAGAGGATTAGGAAGTAATCCTCAACCATGGCTTTTGGGGCAAGTGGTTAGCCCATCACATTCCTAACGAAGAGGTTGTGAGTTCAATCCCTTACATTGGCCATTGGATCATTCCACTTTGCCCAAGCCTACTTCCTAGGCTCTGATACCAATGTAAGGAATTGAACTCACAACCTCTTGGTTAGGAATGTGATGGGCTAACCACTTGCCCCAAAAGCCATGGTTGAGGATTACTTCCTAATCCTCTCTCTTAGGGTGTAGTTCAACCATCTTCTACCAGGATTATGTTACAGTGGTATACTTCGAGTACTAAGAGAGCCTTTAGCGTTTGAGTGCCAAATTGATTGTAGTTGTGAGCTAGTCACAGAGAAGTGAGTGTTGTGATTATTTGTCCGCTTAAATGATCTTTCTTGTAGACTTCCATGCTGCCATTAATGGAGATATGCTTCTGTGATCTTCTAGTCTATTCTTGCCGCGACTTATGTGACTTATTTGCCTTGTGAACCGTTGATCTCTCGAATTTTCTACCGGAATTGAGTGTGCAAAGCAGCACATAGTGCATACTGCACTCAGAAAAAGAACCCACCTCGAGCACAGTAGAACAAGAATTTCGTCTATAGGTGCTCAATTTGGCACGCCCGGTGGGACCTTCTTTGCATCTTCGTTGAGAAATTAGTCTTCAGCGCTTGAGTAAGTCCCTCGGTCTCTCCAATTCGTCTCTTTAAAATTTGTCTTTTTGGTCTCTCAAATTAGTCTCTCTAGTTCGTCTTTTTAAAATTTGTCCTTTTGGTCTCTCAAATTAGTCTTTCCAAATTCGTCTTTTTAAAGTTAGTCCTTTTGGTCTCTCAAATTAGTCTCTCCAGTTGATCCTTTCACAATTGGTCATTTCAAGTTAATCTTTTTGAATTGGTCCTTTTAATTTGGTCTTTAGTTAGTCTATTAAAATAGGTCTTTTTAAAGTTCGCCCTTTCACGATTGGTCATGTCAAGTTAGTCTTTTTGAATTGGTCCTTTTAAATTGATCTTTAGTTAGTCTTTTAAAAGAAATTGTCCTTTCATGACTGGTCATTTCAAGTTAGTCTTTTTGAATTGATCCTTTTAAATTGGTCTTTTCAGAGTTAGTCTTTTATATTTGGTCTTTTTGAATTCGTCCATTAAAAACTTGTCCTTTTAAGTTGGGCTCTCAAGTTCATCCTTCTATTCCAAGTTTAGCAAGCAAGATCAGCCTAGCGAGGCAAGCAAGTCAAGTTGAGCCCAGTAAGTCAAGCTGAGCCCAGTAAGTCAAGTTCAACCCAGTAAGTCGAGTTCAGCCCAGTAAGTCCAGTTCAGCCCCCTAGGTCGAGCGAGATGAGTCCAGCAAGTCAAGTTCAGCCCTAGTCTTTCTAAGAATTCGTCCTAAACTTGTCCCTCACCAGAATAGGTCTTTTTTTTAAGTTAGACTTCCAAAGTTGCCTTGTCCCG
Source organism: Ceratopteris richardii (assembly GCA_020310875.1). Lineage (NCBI taxonomy): Eukaryota > Viridiplantae > Streptophyta > Polypodiopsida > Polypodiales > Pteridaceae > Ceratopteris > Ceratopteris richardii. The sequence goes on from MU260534.1 coordinate 58,928, forward strand.
AACTCCTCCCTTTAATTATACATCCCATTGCTGACCTTTTCCTCCTTCTTTCCACTGCTGATCAAGTCACCATAGTCACCATCTCTATGAGTTCAGAAGGGACTGTAGTCTTTGACCCATACTCGGTCTCATAAAGGAGGATCTCCCAGCCCAATCAAAACTCCCATCAAGAGCTTGTTGGAAATTTAGTAGGCCCATAACTAATGCCATAGGTCCAAGGTTTCATAGGTCCAGGATTTACAACATAGAATCTAGCAATCTTCCAATATTGACAAAACATGAACATACCACACTTAATCATACAAATGATGAGACAAAGATAGAGAGAGATTAGACAACATGTGTAAAGTGTTACGTAAGCGACTCCTTACTCACACTATCATATATACCAATGTTCAATGTACAATGTGGGAGCAAAACTCTTAACCACTCTATGTGAACGGAAATAGATGGATGAGTGAATGTACAAATGTAACAAACATATTCAGATGTATGGACAAAAATCTGAATATATATGAGATGTGTAACCTAATAGGTTGTAGAAGAATGAATATGAGTGACAGAAAGAGGAAGGATCAGTCTCAAACTGATAATCAACAAACCCTCATCTAACCTTAAGCTATGGAAGATCCTAAGTTAGACACGTGTGTGAAAAGATCACATACTTACAAAAGTAGCAAAGAATGCTAACAAGTTTGCTGCCTGAAATCCTCAAACTCATATGACCATACCTTCTCGAACACCTCATCTAAATATGCATAAAGCATATACGTACGGATTCTCTTGTACCTATGCCGAATAGGACTCCTCTTGATATGGATGTTGCTGCCTCCATGAACTTCAAGTAGTACCTATGTGCATAAAGAGAATATGTACCTGAATTCTTAACATAAGATGTAAATCTTATGTTAACCACCATCCAACGTCTTTGAAGTAACCCGAAATCTTCATGTAGAAGACAATCTTCAAATACATCATGTGAATGGCCGATCCACACCATCAAGCTCCTAATAGCCTCTCCATAAGCAAGGGTATGAGCACACTCTTCTTCTTTGAGAAGAACTCCATAGTTGCTCCTCAACATGCTCCAAAATAGCAACATCGCTGCCCCATGTGCTAAGAAGCACTACCTCTAATGAAGGATCAAGCTCTCCAAAGCTTGTGTTGAAATAGGTGAAGGATACAAGACAATGAGCCAATGCTCTTATTATATAGGATTGTCCACACTTCAAAAGCACAACTCTTAAAGCAGAAGTGAAAAACAACAAACGCGATCATTAGTTTGCAATCGGGAAAACAATCCGTAGCACGTTCGTCGTTCGTTAGTTTTATTCCAAAAATCATGCTTTTCCAAAAGTTCACGCGTTGCCGTCTGCTGTCGCTCAGGGGACTTGAACCCGGACCACAAGGTTGGGAGGCGATTGTAGTATCCAAGGCGCCTAGCGCGGTTTGTGTCTAGAGAGACTAGAAGAACATCTATACATGCTATGTACAATGTGAACAAAATGGACCTATGACCATGGGATTCAGACCTTGACCTTTGGGAGATTGTTTTCCAACAATCCCCCCTGCAATGTCACAATGGTACAAACTGAACTGGATCTGCAAACTGTCATAAGTTGCACACTATCACAAGCTTCAAGCTTGTACTCCCGAACTGACCTTCAAATCTTTTCTTCAAAAGTCTTCTTCAAAACTGAATTTGGCTTTCCTTCAAAAACTTGAACTTGCTGAATATGAACCATAATACTTGAGAAAATATGCAAACTAGATATCCAATATTGTACACATCAAGCAATCACTGCTTGACAATAAATGTAGCATGTACGGACTTTGAACTTGCTATCTCCTGTCTTCTCAAACCTGAAAACATACACTAAGATCCACATATTTGCATTTACCTTATAAAAGTTTTCTCAACGTACTTTTGCTCTGTCATGTAAATACACTAAACATAATCAAGAACTGAATTATGGAATTTGTGACTGAAAACTCACAACTTATTGTATTATGGACGTAGCTGGTTCATCTCTGACTGAACTTCAAGTCAAGTCAACTTAACTCAACTGAAATCAACTAAAATCAACTGAAATCAACTGAAATCAACTCATGGGTCTCATCAAAAAATCTATGATATCATCATGTCTTCATACTTGTTCTATCTGTAAGTCTTTTATACCTCTTTCCTTCAGAATCTGGTATAAACATAAATGTGCGCACCTCTAAAACATACCTTTCTGAAATATCAAATTTCTCTTCAATAGAACTCTTGAACCTTCTCTTGAACAGGAACTTTCTCCGGACATTCTTCTTCTTCCTTCTTTTTTCAAAGCTGGAACATAAAGAGAAATTGACAAAGGAAATATAGGAATACCTGAAATAGGAATACCTGTAGATATGACTCTGCATTCTTTCATATATGGCTGAAAATAAGTCTTCATGTTTCATCACCCCCCTGGATGACTCAACACTAGTATCCAGAATTACCTGTATCTGAAACAAAATCTATGAACCCTTTTTGTTAGCATTGTACATATGCCAATAGCTTTCCTTGTCATTCCTAAGCTTCCCAAAATCTAGAATAAGGTTAGCTGATCTATCTTTAAAACCTTGTTGAAAGCATTTTAGGATTCATAACCTTCTGCAACATAACAAGTATCTTCTTCTATCTCTCTGCAATACAAATCTGATAGAACCTGAATCTTTGACTTACTTTCTCCAATGCTAAGAACTTTCTCAAACAAAGGATAGACAACTGACTCATAATTACTCAAGATCATTCAAGATCTTTCCAACAAAATGCCTGCGTAGAATCTGCTCTCATCAAACCTTGATGACTGAATGTTTGATTTGCTACCTGAATGTCTCCCAGTGTCCATGCTTCTTACATAAAGTTGTAAAACTTTTCTTTAACCAAATCCTTTCCAAGAATCTGCAATTCCTATTTGAAACATAAGTGGACAAACTTCTCACCTTGAGAACTCCAAAAGCTGCAAGTTAATACTTCATCTTTTCATATTCTACCCGGGTGAAATGTGATAGTATCTGATTGACTTTCTTTTGGCTAACTCCACTTCTCAATCAAGTGATAGGATTTAATGGAACACCTTTTTTGAATACAAGCATGTATCCAAAAATCAAGACAAACATAGAAAGTAGATTCTTCAACTGACTAGTATATCTGAAATTTACGAAGTTTTCTGAAAATACTGAATATGAGGTAACCTTTCCAAACACAAAACCTCAACCCAAGTCTCCAACATCTTCTACAAAAAACTCTTTTACCTCAAGAGTTAGATAAAGAAGAAATATACTTCTCTGCAACTTGTCATATACCAAGTAGCTCTGTATTGACACTCCAAGAATCTTTTGAGGGAACACCTGCTCAAAAACTTCAACTTATATACATAGTAAAATAAAACGTGTTTTTTTCGAAAAATAAAAAACGTTTAGGACGTTCGGATGTTCCGAACGTCCTAATACGTTTTTTTGGAGTTTTTTTTTTTTTTTAAAAGATCATCTTCAATTTTTATTTTTCTTTCGTGAACAGAATTATGACAATGTATGGTTTTCTTTCCTTCTCTACCAAATTCTGAACCAAAAGTCCCTCCTATCTGGTTCTAAAAAAAGTTCCTATTTTGATTTCAAAATATATTTCATTTAGCAAGGAGTAAGGATATCATTAAATTGTTCACATTGTTTTTATCTATCCTAGAGTCTATCACTCTAAGTGCATTGTCTTAAGAGTTTTAATGTGCTTTATGTGGGGCTTTAAGCTCATCAATCCTTTGTTTAAGACTTCATTCCCATTTTTTGTTTAATTTAAATTTTAACCCAATTCATTTTGGGCCTTCCTAACTCCAGACCATTGTAGTGGTAGTAGATTAAGTTTTTTATGTGTTTTTAGCACTAGATATGTAAATGAGTGTTAGATATACATTATTCATGGATTATGAAACGTTGCGATAAAATATAATACTCGTTTTTTATTTCCATTTTTTTAGTACCCTACGTACTAAACGTTTTAAAACCCGTTTTTAAAACTCGTTTTTAAAACTCTCTTTGTACTATGCTTATATATAATTCATACATATGAGTCAAAATATACAAGTTGTCTTCAAAATCTGCTTCATTTCTTCCTCTCAATGCAATTCTTTGTCAAATCTACTAAATCATGACCAAGTATAATGCAAAACAAGAAACTCCTTCTTCTTTAAACTATCTTTTTCACAAGATGTTCTCGTAGACTTGTCTTTGGATGTGGAGGATTAAATAGGAAAAGTATATGGGAAATATATGAGAAAAGGAAGTATTACTTTTCTTTTGGAAATGTTGGACCTTCTTTTTGTGCATCTTTCTTCCACCTGATGATGTCAACATCTTCAAACTTCTCTTCCATACCTTTTGTTCTCTTCATCTTGAAGTAGCAAGCACGCTTGACTTCTTCAAATGAATTTTTCTCTTCCTCTAGTGCTAAAAGTAAGAGACAAAGCAAACATGGTATACAAATGGAAGTGAATATAGAATCATGTTTTACCATCTCCTCATATCTCTGAATCAAAACTGTGCTTCAAATGTGATTGATATGATTGAATTCACCAACCTTTTGTTTGAATGATGAATTACCTTTCAGAGTTACTTCTCTAGAGCAAATTTTGTACCTGGATATCCAACCAACTTATAACAGAAAATTGGCTGAACACAAAACTCATCCCATCTCCAAATTTGTCTTCTTAGATTTTCTTGCCATGAAAGAGATTTCTCAAAACTCTCTAGAAAAACCTCCAGATACTTGTTTTGATATAGCCTTTAACTTTCAAATAATGAAAGTGTTTAAAAGCACTCCTTGAATCCTTTAAATCTCTTCATAACTGCTCTTCTAAGACATGACCTGCAAATGATAATCTGATAGTAGAAACTGATACCTATGATTTGATGTTGATCTGATTCCTTCATCTTCTCCAAACCATTGTTTTTCCTTGAATTTGAAGTAGCCTTCTCTTCATCAAGTCTGGGTCTTCAAATACTACTTTCTATAAAGTATTTTCATACTTTTCCAAAAGTATTCGGTTGCTAACAGATCATCAACTTCATACTCCACACTGATGAATAAACATGTGACTAAATTGTCTAATTCTCAAATCTTTACTCATCTAGATTAAGTGTGTATGTTAAATGTCAAATGTTAGAAGATGCTCTTAAATCATATGTTGTAAACCTGGAAGTCTCGAAACCTCGGAATCTGAATGAGCCTTAATGATCTGATGCCAAAGCCCTAAAGCTCTGATACCAAAACCCTAAAGCTCTGATACCAAATGTTGGAAATTTAGTAGGCCCATAACTAATGCCACAGGTCCAAGGTTTCATAGGTCCAGGATTTACAACATAGAATCTAGCAATCTTCCAATATTGACAAAACATGAACATACCACACTTAATCATACAAATGATGAGACAAAGATAGAGAGAGATTAGACAACATGTGTAAAGTGTTACGTAAGCCACTCCTTACTCACACTATCATATATACCAATATTCAATGTACAATGTGGGAGAAAAACTCTCAACCACTCTATGTGAACGGAAATAGATGGATGAGTGAATGTACAAATGTAACAAACATATTCAGATGTATGGAGAGAAATCTGAATATATATGAGATCTGTAACCTAATATTTGTAGAAGAGTGAATATGAATGACAGAAAGAGGACGGATCAGTCTAAAACTAATAATCAACAAACCCTCATCTAACCTTAGGCTATGGAAGACCCTAAGTTAGACACATGTGTGAAAAGATCACATACTTACAAAAGTAGCAAAGAATGCTAACAAGTTTGTTTCCTGAAATCCTCAAACTCATATGACCATACCTTCTCAAACACGTCATCCAAATATGCATAAAGCATATACGTACGGATTCTCTTGTACCTATGCTGAATAGGACTCCTCTTGATATGGATGTTATTGCCTTCATAAACTTCAAGTAGTACCTGTGTGCATAAAGAGAATATGTACATGAATTCTTAACATAAGATGTAAATCTTTTGTTAACCACCATCCAATGTCTTTGAAGTAAACCGAAATCTTCATGTAGAAGACAATCTTCAAATCATAGTGGAAAGCAACGTTTTCGCAACGGCAACGGCAACGGGTTAGCAACGGGTTAGCAACGAGGGCAACGTCTAGACCTAGGAGTTGCGATAAAGTGATTTATTTTTCAAAATTTTTATATGTTTTTTTCACATATTTTGGGTCATATGATATGTAATAAGGTGGGATATGACTATATATACCATAAAATACTTATTACAATATAAGATATATCATAAATAATAGAGATTATCAATCTAATACATCATCATTGTATCAAAATTCAAATACAATCATCATCATCAATAATCATAACATCAATAATCATAACATCATCATAACATCAAACATCATAACATCATCAAAATAAAACAATAGAGATCACTATGACAAAGTGGCAAATGATACATATCATGAAATACCCAATGATACATAAATCATAAGTGGCAAATGATACATATCATGAAATACCAAATGTACATATCATGAAATACCAAATGTCAAACATGAAATGTCAAAGCCTCAAATGTCAATATACAAACTTTGTCACTCTGACATGGTGTCAGATGACAAATCATCACTCTCATCATCATCATCATCATCATCATCATCATCATCATCATCATCATCATCATCCCTAGTAGTAGTGGTATGTGGTCGGCTACTAGTGGATGCATCACCACTACCACTAGGTCCTCTGCGGCTCCGAGATGATCTGGTATCATGCTGAGGTAAGGTCAACTCATGGTACAGCATAGTATATAAGTCCAGATCCTCTGGAGGAATATCTGGAATATCTCTGACTCTGTCTATATCTACTGTGTCCACGTTGACCTCCCTCACATCTCCTGTATGTCCGCCGCTCTCCAAGAGACGCAAGTTGCAGTGGCAATAAACTAGCCGCTCCAACTGCGCTGTAGATAATCTGTTCCTCTTCTTTGTATGGAAGAGGGCCCATGTGCTCCAATTCCTTTCACAAGGACTTACGCTGCAGTCCTGTGAAAGGATACGAATAGCTAACTCTCTCTGCATTACAACATAATTCAAAAAATAATTAGTACATAAATCTATATACATATTTATCACATGTCACACAGTACACTAAAGACTTTTGACTTAGTACTTACCAACTGAGGAGCACTAGCACCATACATCTCCCACCATGATACTGGCCGCAACTGAGCAGATCTCAAACAAGCCGTATCCTTTCCAAAATGGCCACCACCATTTTGGAATACCAAGAGCTGTCTCTCCAACTGAAGTCGCAACTCTACATCAGCTGGATAAAGCCTATATACATATGTGTTCCATGCACTCAAGAGCTCCTCATCCACGATGGCCTGCTGAGATCTCCATAAGGGATGCAATAAGTGTGCCATCCCATGGATCGGGCGATGAAACCAATCCCATCGATCCCTCCACACAGCCTTAAGCTGCTCAATCCTATAAACAAAGAAATTATAAATTTTAGAGACTAATTTTTAAGATAATAAGAATTTTAAGTGTCAAAAATTCAAAGTAATAACTTAATAAATACCTGTCCAATGTCAAATGTGGGCAACGTGAAAGGGACTCGCCAACTCGATCCATGAACTCATAGACGAGTCCCAATGTACTCCCCTCCATATCAACGATGCGAAGGACAGAATATAATGGATGTATGGCACGCACAAGTGCCTCTACATCCCTCCAAAATGAATCCGACAAGCATGTAATCCGTACAAAATCTGCTCTCGGGGTAGTGTGTCCATCCCAGGCAGTCCACTCTGTAGACACAACTGTCTGCATCAAAGCCTGCCGCACCCGAAGTAGTCTCTCCATCACTATGCACATGTAAGCAAACCTGGTCTTCGCAGGCTTTAGGATATCCAACTCACTGTATGATCTGAAAATAGCTAATAGTTTTGGTCTCTTTGTGAACAAAGAGACCACCTTATGGCAGGTGGAAAAAATAGAATGAATCCAAGGGATCTTTCCAAGATCCTCTATAAAAAGATCAATGCTATGTGCGGCACATGGGGTCCACACAATGGAGGGAAACTCTGCCTCTAACAATCTACCCATGGCCACACAATTACTTCCATTGTCGGTAATGACTTGCACAACATTCTTTTGACCGACATCCATAATAGCCTGGCGGATATGACCATATATAAACTGACCTGTGACACAAAAATTACACCAAATCAGCCATGTACATAGTACATAGTACATACTACATACATAATACATATATATAGCATATGCAAAATTCAAATGCGTATCTTAAAATTAAAACTTGAAATTTCACCTATACATACCTGTCACTGTAAGTCCAGGCTCTGATGCATCGATGGCGCGAAGGAACATAGTGCCTTTGCAACAATGCACTAGTATGTTATATACATTCCTTTTCCTGATGTCTGTCCATCCATCGCACATAATAGTGCATCCATACTTCTCCCATGTGCCCATCATCGGCTGTAACTGCTTCTCCACTATATCTTTTGTTTTGCGTAGCTCACTAGTCCTCAACTCCTCATATGAAGGACCGCTCCATCGATATCCTAATGTGCTCACTAACTCCATGGCTTCCTTCCATGCGGGTGTGCGTGCAACATTAAAAGAGAGGCCACACTGTATGAAAAGCTTCATTATACCTTGTTTGGCCTCAAGCTCCCGCTGCCTCTGAAAACCCGCACGTACGGATGCCGAAGAAAGTGATCCTCTAGGTGCCTTCACCGGTGGCTGAGTGTCACCCTCAAGATCGACGGTATCATGTCCATGCTCATCATTCCCTCCACTAGAGGATCCCATATGAGGCTGATGTGCTGGAGCATCGTGTGGAGGATAACTAGAGCTAACAGAGGTGGAGGTGGGCCGAGAGCTTTGTGGATACTTTCTAGCTTCCCTTTGAGCTACCCACTCAAGGAGCTCATCCTTGATATCAGCTGGCATAGGCTGCTTGCATGCTGAAATGCCCAAGCCACTAAATTTGGCAAGGTGGGCTTTGATACATCATACGATCTGCCCCACCACCCCCTTTGTAACCACATAGGTTACATGTCCATCTCTCACTCCCACCCGACCCAAACTTCCCTTGGCTACTCACATACTTCCAACAACTTTGCTTTGGTTTAGGCATGGTGAGTCTCTCTCTCTCTCTCTCTCTCTCTCTCTCTCTCTCTCTTTCTCTCTCTCTCTCTCACTCACTTTGGTCTCTCTCTCTCTCTCTCTCTCAGATCTCTCTCTCTCTCTCTCTCTCTCTCTCTCTCTCTCTCAGGGTTCGAACTTCGGCTGGCCGCTGCTGCTCTCGGGTGTGTGCTCACTCAAGGTAGAAGACAAGTAAAATGCCCTCTCCCGCGAGCCCGTTTCGGGCTCAAAGGAGAGGGCAAATTTTTTTGTCTGCAACGCAACGCGTTGCGTACGTCGCAACGCAACGCCGTTGCGTTGCGAACGTTGCAGACGTTACGCAACGCGTTGCGTTGAAACTATGCTTCAAATACATCATGTGAATGACCGATCCATACCATCAAGCTTCCAATAGCCTCTCTATAAGCAAGGGTGTGAGCACACTCTTCTTCATCAAGAACTCCATAGCTGCTCCTCAACATGGTCCAAAATAGCAACATGGCTGCCCCATGTGCTAAGAAGCACTACCTCTAATGAGGGATCAAGCTCTCCAAAGCTTGTGTTAAAATAGGTGAAGGATGCAAGACAATGAGCCAATGCTCTTGCTATATAGTATTGTCCACACTTCAAAAGCAAAACTCTTAAAGCACAAGTGAACAACAACGAACGCGATCATTAGTTCGCAATCGGGAAAACAATCCGTAGCCCGTTTGTCGTTCGTTAGTTTTATTAAAAAAATCATGCTTTTCCAAAAGTTCACGTGTTGCCGTCTGCTGTCGCTCATGGGACTTGAACCCGAACGACAAGGTGGGGAGGCGATTGTAGTATCCAAGGCGCCCAGCGCCGTTTGTGTGTAGAGAGACTAGAAGAATATCTATACATGCTATGTACAGTGTGAACAAAATGGACCAATGACCATAGGATTGAGACCTTGACCATGTACAGTGTGAACAAAATGGACGAATGACCATGGGATTGAGACCTTGACCTTTGAGACTAGAAGAACATCTATACATGCTATGTACAGTGTGAACAAAATGGACCAATGACCATGGGATTGAGACCTTGACCTTTGGGACATTGTTTTCCAACAGAGCTACCAGAGATGAATTGTTCACTATACTCCACCTCGGGTACCTCCCAACCCCCTACCACTTCTTGGACCTTGATCCTCGTCTTCTTCATCCTGGTAATAACATAAGAAGGATGGCTGACAACAATAGAGGATTGGCATAGGACTTAGCTTCTCTTCTTTCGCGAGTCAAAATCAAATTTCCTACTTTGAAGGGAGCCTCGAAGGAGGACCCAGATGATCATGTACGGGGATTTTTATCATTATGCAAGAGAAGAGGACTTCAAAACCGACAGGATGCCTTTCTAGCTCTCTTTCCGGCTACCTTGAAAGTATTGCTGATAGATGGTTCAGCCAATATGTCGAAGGACATTTTGCAACATGAGAGGCCTTAAGGACTGCATTCACAAACACCTTCAGCCGAGGTAACTCTACTGAGAGAACTCTTGACGAGTTAGAAAATCTTAAACTTAAGCGAGGGGAATCGTTCCCTGAACTTATGATTAGAGTAAAATCACTGGTAGCTAAGTTACCTGCTCTACCTGGAGACTTCTTAGTTAAGAAGTGGGTAGAAAAGGCTCTCCCGAAGTCGTCTCAACAGAAGTTGAGGGAACTCTTAAGAGGGGATGCAATGCTTCAAGACTTTGAAGGTGCTCGAGCTAGGATCGAAGAAGCCAATCAACATTTTGAAGGCAAGGAGGCACCTCAGGAAGAATCTCCATGGGATTCAGTGGAAAGCTTGCGGAGGGAGTTAGAAGCTCTCAAACTCTAGAAGAGCCTCCAAGAAGAGAAGAACATGCGAGAGATACTATTGTGGAACTCTGACAAGAAATGGAGGGGATGAAGGCTCAAAAGGAGGTAAAATCATTTATTTGGTGTAAATTGTGTAATAAACCAAGTCATAGCAATGAGGAGTGTCCAGAAAAGATCACATGTCAATTCTGTGGAAAGATTGGTCATGAAGCAAGAGAATGCTACTTCCTGAAGGGAATTCGAACCAACTGGATCGAGGTTCTTGGAACACAATTTAATTAGAATACCCAAGGGCATCCTCAAGAGATAATGTACACTGCTCCTCAATATAACAACAACAACAACTCTCTATTCAATAACAAAAGGAAACCACTCAACAAGAAGAAGCCCATCATGTGCTATCGATGCGGAGAGTACGGGCATTTTCAAAGTCGTTGTGCTCTTCGAGAAGGCTCTCTTCCATGTAAACACTGTCCGGATGCGAGTGACCACAACTCGAAGGATTGTCCAAAGTTAAGGCCAAGCACTAGTCAAGGGGGACTCTATGGCCAACAACCAAGAAGTTCCTCCTCTTCCTATCAAGTGAATGTAATTTCTATAAAAAGAGAAGGCATCCCATAGTGGGGGGACTTAATAGACACTCGACATCCAGGTCATCTCAACAAGCTAGTTTATGAAGAAAGACAAAGTCCAAAACTTGGAATTCTTAGAGCTACACAAGTTTTAAATGGACCAACTAGAGCAGAAGAAGGACCGGTCCCAGAAATTAGGCAAATACCACAAAATGGACTAAGTCCAAGAATGTGGCCTATACAGGAGCTGAGCAAGCTCTTTGATGAAAATGTTTTTCGCATCCATCAAATTTTAGAAACAGGACCAATTTTAGAAGAAAAACTAACTTCAGTGAACGAGTCTGTCCCACAAGGACCAATTCGTGAAAATAGACCAAAATTGGCTTTTGCACAACAAACTACTCCATAAGCTCTTTCAACAAATGTGGTCTCATTACAAGAACTCCACTCAATAGAGATTGATGTTGGAGCACTTACTCCTTCTCAGAAGAAGAGGCTGGAGCAAAATAGACAAAAGACCGATTTTACTTAAGAAGGAGCACATAACCTGAAGATGGCTTGCTATGACGAAAAAGGCATGGAGGTGGACAAGGCTTCCAAGGGCACAGTGAAGGAGCTACATGGGTCATGAGAAGAACTTGAGTCTGAGTGCACCATCATGGAAACAGAGAACCTCCTCAAGAGCACATACAAACAGGTATCTCTCTACGATCTTTTGAGGATAGACGAAAGTCTCAGAAGTGATGTCTTAGGGATAATAGAGACATTTTGTCCTCCTTCCCCTGAGATCACAATTAGTGGCGGGCATGTACAGACGAATGTGATCATGCGAGGTAAGACTCCTACCACTGACTCGAGAAGTCCAACATTCACTTTGACCATTAGAAGCAAGATTTTTACTAGAATAATCATTGACGGAGGATCGGGCATTAATTTGATACCACATTATACCATGCTCTCATTGGGCCTAGAAATGACAAGGAGAGCTTCCTTCACAGTGACTCTTGCATATCAAAGTAGAGTCGAGCCCTTGAGGATAGTGGAGCAGGTACCTGTTCTCATTCAAAATAATGAGTTTTTCCTAAGCTTCGTGGTGGTCGACGTCCCTCGAATAGATGGAGGTTATTCACTCCTTATCGGAAGACCTTGGCTGAAACACCATCAAGCGATCCATGATTGGAGTAATGATACCTTACTCGTCACTACGGGGAAAGCTCGCCATCAACTCGAAACAGGTGCAAAGTTTCTTAGGACACACTGGATATCACAGAAAGTTCATCAAGATGTATGTAGATATAGCAAGGCCTCTCTCGAGGCTAAGAGGAAAATTAGTCCCATTTACATGGACTGAGGAAGAGGAATTGGCATTCGAACTTCTCAAAAGAAAACTAGTAAGTGCACCAACTCTTATAGTTCCTGATTGGGATTTGCCCTTTCATGTTCATGTGGATGCAAGTTCCACCGCTGTAGGTGCAATACTTGCACAACCAAGCAGTGAACATAAATTGGACATACCAATTCACTATGCAAGTAGGATTCTCACTAAGGTAGAACACAACTACAACAATACACAAAGGGAAGTGTTGGCTATCGTGTCTGCTTTAAAGAAGTTTAGACATTACCTTTTGGGTGTTCATTTCGTGGTAATCAGAGATCATCAAGCTATTAAGTACCTTCTCAATAAGCCTAATCTCGTAGGCCGCATTTGGAGGTGGTTATTACTTTTCAGGAATTCGACTTTGAAGTAGTACAGAAGCATGGAAGACACCATGTGATGGAAGATCATCTGTCTCGTATAGAAGTAAACAAGGAAGAAAAAGGGGTGGATGATGGTATGCTAGAACATCATCTCTTTCAGGTGAGCACTTATCCCTCTTGGTATAATGAAATGGTTAAGTTCTTGGCTACTAGTGTGTGTCCCTCACATATGACACCACTAAATAAAAGAAGGCTTCTAATCAGAAGTAGAAGTTTCACCATGATTGGAGGAAACCTCTTCAAAATAGGAGAAGATGGAATAATTAGAAGGTGTGTATACCCTAAACAAGTGACTTCCATTCTAGAATCCGCTCATTATGGACCTGCTTCATGTCATTACCCAGGACACATCACAGCTCAAAGAGTATTACAAAGTGGGCTATGGTGGCCCTATATTTTCAGAGATGCTTGCAACATGGCCAAATCATGTGATACCTGTCAAAGATGCGGTCCTAAACCGTCAAAACTCAATAATAAGCCTTTGACAATTGCTACAGCATGGCAACCATTTGAGCGATGGGGGCTAGATTTTGTGGGTCCCATATATCCAATGGCCCACCCATCGAAAGCTAAATATCTACTAGTAGCAACGGATTATGCTACTAAATGGGCAGTAGTAATTGCCTCGGTTGACTTCACTTCAGATACTGTGGATGTCTTTCTATATGAACACATCTTTTGTAGGTATGGATGTCCGATTGAAATCACCATAGATCAAGGTACACACTTTCTCAATAAAATTTTGACCACTATTTCTATGAAGTACCAAGTTTTCCATAAGAAGTCATGTGCATACTACCCTAGAGCTAATGGTCAAGCAGAAAGCACAAACAAAGTGCGGACTTTCTTACTGAAAAAAATGTGCCACCATCAACCTACTACATGGGGAGTCACATACTTAGGAGTACTTTGGGCTTACAGAAGAGCCTACAAAGCTATAACCGGGCATACTTCTTTTCAATTTTTGTATGGCATTGAAGCTGTAGCTCCCTTAGAATTCATTGAAGGATATGCTAGGGTGGGGACATATAAGGTTCAACACTGGATTAAGCAAGCTAAATATGCCCGAATCCACCTAGTGGAAGAACTGAGGGAGAGGGCCCAAGAACACATAAGCAAGAACCAATTAAGAAGAAAAGCCAACCATGACCGTCACCTCTGGGAAAGATCAAGTAAGGAACAGTCATTGGTACTGCTATATCAACCAAGTCCAACCAACAAGAAGGAGAAAAAGCTCTTCACCGGATGAAAGGGGCCATACAAGGTGGTTCGACTTCTCGCTCAAGGAGTTGTCCAACTAGTAACGCTACAAGGAATGCTTCTTCCATTGGTAAATGCCTTTAGGGTTAAACTCTATCTACTGTAGAGTCTACTACGATACATGTATATATTGTAATTACAATTGGTATTTTTCTAGTCTTTTTAAATTGGTCTTTTTTTGGTCTTTTCTTTAGTCTCTTCAATTGGTCCTTTTTTAGTCTTTTTAAATTGGTCTTTTTCTAGTCTTTTCAATTGGTTTTTTTTTAGTCTTTTTAAATTGGTCTTTGTTTATTCTTTTTAAATTGGTCTTTTTCTAGTTTTTTCAATTGGTCTTTTTAAATTTGTCTTTTACTAGTCTTTTTAAATTGGTCTTTTCCTAGTCTTTTCAATTGATCTTTTTCTAGTCTTTTTAAATTGGTCTTTCCAATTGGTCTTGTTATGGTCTTTTTAAATTGGTTTTATGCTAGTCTTTTAAATTGGTCTTTTTCTAGTCTTTTCAATTGGTCTTTTAAATTGGCCTTTTTTTGGTCTTTTTAGATTGCTCTTTTCCTAGTTTTTTTAGTTGGTCTTTTTTTAGTCTTCTCAACTCGTCTTTTTCTAGTCTTTTGAAGTGGTCTTTTATTAGTCTTTCAATTGGTCTTTTCTTAGTCTTTTTGGATTGGTCTATTTATTCAATTTGTCTTTGCTAGTCTTTTTAACTTGCTCTAGAATTGGTCTTTTTTAGTTTGTTTCAACGTGGTCTAATTACCGCGATCTCTTTGGCCTTTTTAAATCACTTAGCTTCCTTCATCCTCGTTCAAATGAATGTATTTGGTCTTTCTCCACGCATCCCAAACCATCCTGGAAGCCCAACCCGTATCCCTCCCATCCTCTCGGATTACAGCCATAGGGATTCACTCGCCTTGGCGGAGCCAACTCTCTATCTCTGCAAGCTGTAGCCTCTCTGACTTAGTGTAGTCTTCTAACGTAGTGTCGTCAGGAATGTATTTTCCACTCTTCAAGTCGCCAGCGAGAGCAAACGGGTAAAGAACTTGCCACCAGGATATCCTTGACGATTGGTCGCATTTGCAAAGCTCTCTACGGTGCGGGACCATGGAATAGCCCAATCCACAGACTGAGTACCGTAATCAAAATCTCTTGCTTTCGACCCATTCTATCAACAAATAATCAACCCATCTCTTGCTCTCGACCCATCCCATCAATAGCTGTTCAGTCCGTCCACCAACGCGCCTAGACCTCTGGAGGCCTCGTATGATGTGAGCACTTCTCCTTAGTCATCCTCACCCGCTGCCCATCGTCCTCCTGCTGCCCATCATCCTTGTACTGCCCATCGTCCTTGCCGACCACCATTGAGTGGCTAAGCTCTCCCTACATTGAGACGTGCTTTAAGATTGTTGCACTCTACTACTTCTAGAAAGGGCAAAGCTTAGGCAAGGCTGGACATATTGTCTCATACATAAATAATCCTTATGGCAGATAACACACCTCCCACAGTGCTTCAACCTTCACCACAACCGAACGTGGCTGATAAAGATGAGGGAGCTAAAATATTGCTGTCTGCCAATCAAGAGATAAATGTAGACGATGATTCCACTAAAAACCATGGGTCTGAATTTGTGCCATCCGAATCCCTCCAATCTATATCGGCTTCACAAAGAACCGGCGAATTCTCACAAAACTCCCACGACACTCAATCTTCTTACAAAGGATTATTCATTCATGCTCACTCAAAGCTTCCAACTGAACGAGAAAGGCTTTCCCACTTGTTCTCTCTTGAAAAGTTGACTAATATGGGCCTCCACATGTTCTCAAAAGCACCTCTCTTAGACGAGCCCGACCACATGGGAGCTCACACCCCTACACTCTGAGCACCTGCATGCACCTACTTTGGAATACCTGAAGGGGAGTTACTCACCAAATGTAATGCTGCTTTTGATGAAAAACCGGTAGCTTATGCCACAACCACCCTCCTGCATGCATTCAAATTCTATTTCCTTCTTTGAAGTATGAAAGGCAAGCTTACCTTTACCAAGTTATTTATGTGTGATGGGCTTATGTGCATGCTATATTCCAAGTCTTTTCCGTACCATCAATTGCTTTGACATTCAATCATAGACAAGAGGAAACGTTTTGTAGAGGCATCCAATCGGGGGACATCTACTTTCCATGTTTTTTCACTATACATATTTACATGGCTGAGAACTCTACCCTCCTTGCATCCAAATATCACTTCCCTACCATCAGCCAATCCAACAAATCCACCAAGTGAGGGGCCATCCAAAAGATCAAGTTATGCGCTTAGGTCGAAGCTACAACCATTCAACAAGAAGAGGGCTAAATTAGTTGCAGATTCGAGGGCTTCTCTCGACAGCCTTCCTATATCCGAGCAAGGGTATGCAAGGCCTAAAAGCAGTAAGAAACTCTCTTTCCCTCCACACACTCCTTCGAAGACACATGCTCCCACACACCCCCCCCCCCCCCCCCCCCCCCCAAACTCTCATACAGCCACTCGTACCACTAGCCCACCCAATCCATCCATTGTCACTCCCATTCCATCCATTGCATCCATTGTCACACCCATTCCATCCACTGCATCCATTGTCACACCCATTTCATCTCACCCCACTGCCTCTACTTTACCTTCACATACTCTAATATCCACAACCACAACGACACCACCTACTTCAGAACCTATGCATCATGTGTGTGAATCCATACCAAGTCCTCCATCTCCATCAATCCCTTCGCCTAACTACTCGCCACCGCATCTACCTTTTCAAGCCCCAATTCCAATCACCCTGTCACTCCCATACCACTGCATCACCCTGTATCCCCAAATCACTTCTAATGGCATCAGCTCAAGTACCTTAAATCCCGATTACATATAGTCCACCCGCCAATATACCCTCTCTCCAACCAACACCCGCACACAATATACCTTCCATGCAAGCTTCTTCTGCACCTTTTAGTACTGTAGGAGATACACTTAAGCATATGCTTGAATTATGTGAAGAAAAGAGCTCTTCCTTGGATTCGAAGCTAGCGGCTTTACACCGACACTACACTAATGCCACTACCATGCACACCTTGCTAGCTTCTCTTATCGGGTACAATCAAGAACTTCGAGACCGTATGGATCACTTAGAAGGAGCACATGGAAGAGCTATGTGAAGAATTGAAGAAGGAAAATAAAGAATTACGTGCACACATCCAAATCTACTGAGACAAATTAAAGAAAGCGAGGGCTTTGCATGTTATGGCTGGAGAAGTGTTCTTTGAGCAGCCATCTTCTTCAAGGCAGCCATCATCAGTGGGGGCAATCCTACCTCCAGCTAAGACTTCACCAAAGCATCAGTAGTTCCTTATTATTTAGATGAAGCATCAGTAGTTCTTTACTATTTAGATGAAGCATCAGTAGTTCTTTACTATTTAGATGATTTGTGATGACTACCTCACTATTTAATAATTGGTAATGATGTTAGTTCATTTCGATAGCAGTATTGTATTTATCCTCTTTTACAGACAAGGACAGCCTATATGGCAAAGTTGTAATCATTCTCATTTCTGATCATTTATTGTAGTTCTTGATAACATTGTATATGAAACTTTCACAAAAGTAGCAGCACTTCACATTACGGCAGCACTTCAGATTGAAACACTCTCCTATACGGAGAGTGAAATAGTGGCGGGCAACCTGTATAGCTGAAAATGGAGGAGACTAATCTTGGAAAAGTATCTCGTGAATTGGACCAGCATAACAAGAAGAAGCCATTCCTGCAATTGGTCTTTTTACAAAATTGGTCTTCGTCCACTTACAAACTGGTCTTGGTCTTTTCAAAAGATTGGTCTTCGTCCACTTACAAACTGGTTTTGGTCTTTTTACAAAATTGGCCTTCGCCCACTTACAAACTGGTCATGATCTTTTTACAAAATTGCTCTTTTTAGCATTCGTCCACTTACAAACTAAACTGGTCTTTTTATGAAATTCATCTTGGAAGACGAATTGGCAAATTGGTCTTCTTAGTGCTGGTGGGACCTATCTCTCAATTCGTCCCTTGGATTTTACCGGGAGAGTGAAGCAGAAAGAAAAGAGATAGAGAGTGGGTGGCAGAGTACCAGACTTGGCAGGTGGAAGAGTACCTCACTTGGCAGGTTGCAGAGTGCCAGAGTTGCTAGAGTACGAGACTTGCTAGAATACCAGAAAAGTGAAAGGCAAGGAGTGGTGGAGTAACTGCTCGTGATAGCAGCCTATATAAAGAACCCCAGGCAAGGAGTGGTGGAGTAACCGCTCGTGATAGCAGCCTATATAAAGAAACCTTTCAGATACACTAGAGACAGGGGGATATACGGCATACGAGAGACGTAAGGTAGGAGACAAAGAAGAAGATATACAAGACATAGACAAGTGAAGGTACTGGAAAAGGGCATCTAACCTCTGTGGAGAAGCTAAGTGGACAAGAGGCTCTCGTCTTGTCTCCGAGGACAAGCACAGTAAGTCAATTAGACTCAGTGCTTGGAGAGGGTGGTATACTTCGAGTACTATGAGAGCCTTTAGCGTTTGAGGGCCAATTCGATTGTAGTTGTGAGTTAGTCACAGAGAAGTGAGTGTTGTGATTATTTGTCTGCTTAAATGATCTTTCTTGTACACTTCCATGCTTCCATTAATGGAGTTATGCTTTTGTGATCTTCTAGTCTATTCTTGCCGCGACTTATGTGACTTATTTACCTTGTGAACCGTTGATCTCTCTAATTTTCTACCGGACTTGAGTGTGCAAAGCAGCATATAGTGGATACTGCACTCAGAAAAAGAACGCACCTCGAGCACAATAGAACAAGAATTTCGTCTACAAATACTATAAGATTGACCAGTGGTTCGAACATCACTTCAAAGGTACACAAGGAATCAATGCTCTCCCAGTTGTCTTTGACTGTTCATTCAAGTAAATCCAGCAAATTAATACCAATAAGATCCACCACCCTATAAGGGTTTTAGGCAAGCATCGTTTGATGGATATTGTGAACATAGAGATTGGGGGACCATCCAAAGGGGATAGCTTCCCAAGATGAACCAATCCAAAGGAATGGTCATTCTTGGGAACCCTACCCGAAGGCCGAAGGGGTGATTGCCCAAAGATGACCGACTCCAAAGGGGTGTTCGGCCTAGGGCACCCCATCTATAGGGGATGGTTGCCCAAGGGCACTCTACCCCAACGGGTGGTCACCCAAGGGCCACTCCCAAGGTGGAGGTGACGAAGATAGTGAGAACTAAAAAGGCAACAAATAAAAACTTGAAAATTATTTGTTGAAAGAGGTAAGAATTTAAATGTCATGCATCAAATCCTTAGACCTCCAATGCAAAGGGTAGAATGATTGAAAATGAGTGCAACTTTACCCAATGGCTTATTGACAAGGAAATGCAAGTGCAAATATGTATATTGTAGATATCTAGTACCATAGTATTGATATTTGGTACCATGGTGCTCGTTCCTACTCATCTTTGTGAGCTACACTAGGATTCAAGGTGGTAAGGCTTGTAAGGTTCGGCTCGAAGCATATTTGAGGGAAGAACCTTACCTCGAAGGTAAGGTTCGTAAGATTTTTCCATTAATAGCATATACAAACATATAGATATAAAGATGTATATTTTCTTGTTTATAATACATGTATGTTTGAACTTTGGAGACACGAAAACATAAGAGGATGTGAATGTGAATA
This sequence comes from Ceratopteris richardii, assembly GCA_020310875.1. Lineage (NCBI taxonomy): Eukaryota > Viridiplantae > Streptophyta > Polypodiopsida > Polypodiales > Pteridaceae > Ceratopteris > Ceratopteris richardii. Next base: position 79,260 of record MU260534.1, read on the forward strand.
TAATACATGTATGTTTAAGTTTTCAAAAATCGCTATGCATAATTTTAAGAATAAAAGAGTAAACTTTAATAGGCAAGAACCTTAAGAACCTTACACGAACTGAACGGAAAGAGTTGAAAGAAGCTTCCGTGAGATTCGGTTCACGAACCAAATCTATCTTGCTAGGATTTGACTACCACACATAAATTTGTGATTGAGTGTAACTGGTTTTGTTCTGGCTCATAACCTGTGCATGATAATCATGAATTGATGGAATTTGTAATTTCCATTGTCCCACTTGTCTCAGTCCAACCTTATTTTTTTACGATGATCTAACTGTACTTTTATCCACTGTTCAACCCTATTGTTCTGTCCTCTCCTCATTGGCATGCAGTAGACTTAGTTATGAAGTATTTATAAACATAGCTCTTGCTACCTTCAAAGATGCTCCTGCCTCTGAGTCTCCGCTCCCAGAATCTTCAACCTGCAGGACAGGGACCTTCACTTCAAGCACTCCTGTTGTTGAGCTCCTTCACATCTAGCTATTCTCTTTTCATTCTCGTCTCTCTTGTTCATCATACCTTTGTGTCTCCAGATTTTATCCTGCCCTCGCACTTGTAAGTAAGTGGCAATGTATGGTGGAGAGAGTAGCTTGCCCTAAATTTCCTGCAGGAAATGTACGCCACAAGGGGAACAAGAAGAGACTCCCTGATGCAGCTAGTCCAGATGCCCCACTGGCCCCTGTTGTCAACTTTTCATGCTGGCATCTACTTTTGAATCCAATCATCCCTGTTTACTTTATTAAATTATGATGACTTTCCTACGTCGTCCTTACCTTTTGGCAGCTTGGACTGCTTTAACCTTAGTGCTTCTTGTATCCTAGTGCAGAGACTTTAACTTCTCCTTTCTTTACGGAGTACACTAGCAGTTCTGCTTCCAAAGGCATGTCAGCTCCTTCTCGTTCCTATTCAATTCCAGCTGAATCCAAGGTTGACTCCATCAGCAGGCCTAGTTGGGCCCTAATGGTCTAGTTCTACTTCGTGCTGCCTTTTTCTCCTCGTCCACAGGTTGTTTCTTTTCAGCTCAAGTCGACTCTAGCCGCCCATCAGGTCGACTCCAATTTTGTCCAAGCCAGTTCACCAACTCCAGTTCGACTCCACCAGCACCATGTCAACTCCATGAAATCCATGTCGACTTTGGTCCAGCTGTTCCACTAGCAGGTTGACTTAGTACCCTTCCTCAGCAGGCTCTTTGGGGGAGTTGCTCCCAGCCCATTAGGTTGATTTGGGCCCGTCTTTCCAGGTTAACTTCTGAACTGGTTGACTTCCCCACCAGCAGGTCCCCTTGGATATGTCCAGTCCAGGTAGATTTCTACCAGTTGGTCGACTCCTCAGGTCAGGCTGAATTCCATGAACGAAATTTCCTCTTCACCAAGTTGCCCAGCAGGTTGACTTCTTCAGGAGCAGGGCGAAGTGTCCTTAGATTGAGGAAGCAGGTTGAGGCAGTAGATCGAGGAGGTTGACTTAGTAGCACCACCGGTCCATTTCAAAATAGTCATGTGGTCAACTCGAGGTCCACCTGTCCAGCTCAGCAGGCTGATCAGCCAGCTAGGTGATCAACTTCTCCAGCCAGGTGGTCAACATCTCTAGCCATGAGTTCGATTTCATCCGACTCTCCAGTCCAGCCAGGCTGATTCCAGCACCCACCCACTGGTCTTGCAGGTCGGATTTGTACAAATCCAGCTCATGCAGTCAAGGTGACCTGATCCCAGCTATCATCGTGAGGACAATGCATTGCATCAATAGTCCATTACACACTTTTTATTTTATTATGACAACATAGCTACACATTGCCACTGCTCGTTAGCCTGATGCACTGTTTGATGTGACACATTCGCCTTCATCCACCCCAATTACCTGTATAATAAGTTTGATCCCTTATCTATGTAAACCTACTGTTTTGATGGTCTTAAGCATTGTCATCTGTATTGTTCTCAGGTCAGATAATAGGCATAATTGGCTATTTTTTGTATGTAATGTGAGTGCTGGAGTCAATATCCCATATGCTTGTGCAGACATTAAAAAAAGCTTTCGTTTGGTAACAGAATAAATGAGCATTTTCCATTAAACTTTTATGATGAGCATTTGTCATTGACCCATATTTTCCTTAAACAAGAGGTTTGATTATTCAAACATGAGTTCAGAGGTTTGATTAGCTCTAGTATGTAGGTGTTTTTTCAGATTAATAATTCACAGAATGGGTCTCCAAAGTTTGGCTTTTGTGCAGGTTCACTGTGGATCTCTGCCACAACTGCCTATTCCACCAAAGCTTCCTGAAAAGATTTTATTTTGTGGTTGGCGCCGGGACATTCATGATATGATTAAGGTTCACACCATAAACTACAGAAAATACTTATTCTTGAGTTCCCTTACAACTTTAGTCTAATTTATTTTTTTGGTGTCATTTATCACAATTATGAGAAAAAGGTTTTGGATGCGTTTCTTCCTAGAGGATCAGAGTTGTGGATCTTTTGTGATGTCAGTATAGAAGAAAGGGAAAGGAAGCTACATGAGGAGAATCTTTATCAAATGGAAAATATAAAAATTCAACATCGGCAAGGAAATCCAGTCATTCGGAGGCATTTAGAGAGTTTGCCTTTGCAGACATTTGACTCGGTTAGTGTTTGCAGAAGCATATGTGATTTTGATTTTTATTAGTCTTTGTCTTGTTCAAGTGTGACCCATCCATGTCAAGTTGGTGCCATAGTTGATTTTCTCGAGGATCATACTATTGGCAAAATGCTTGTATGGGAGTATTCTATTGATTCCATGTTCTTGTTTATTAAGAGATGGCATATTCCGAGATTTCTCAAAATATGCTTAATTCAAGGGATTGAATTTGGATATTTGAGCTACTTTAATGCCACATTATCTTCATGCGAGGGAAAGTCTTGGAGCTGACATGTTTTTCATCATTATCTCTGACAATAACACTCAAAAGAATTTCCTGCATCCTTAAATGTGTTGAGTTTGTTCTTAAGTAAATCTTCATTTTCGATGCCATTACTCTCTTAGACCCATTTTGTCCACACCCTTTATAAATTAGAAAAGAAAAAACCGAAGAAATTGCTGAATATTACCATAGAAAGCACACCTCATCTATGCTGTGGAAATATATAACCCAATTACAAAGAATCATCATATGGTGGAAATGTGTAAAAGACTACGGCATGGATGTAATGTATTTATAGGATTCATGTGGCTCCGGTAACAGAGGAAGTTTAGGTTCTACGGGTGCTCCCCAAGGATGATCGGGTGGTGACCCAGGGACCATTGGGGCCTTTGTGAAGAAGGGGGGGGGGAGAGAGAGAGAGAGAGAGAGAGAGAGAGAGAGAGAGAGAGAGAGAGAGAGAGAGAGAGAGAGAGAGAGAGAGAGAGAGAGAGAGAGAGAGTCATACTAACGTCTTCTAGAGGCCAAACTTGGCCTATGAAACAAAAACCATGTACAAGTGTAGTAACCCTGTGTAGAAGATGAATGAAATAAAAAGAAAAAGTATATCACTACACAAAGCAATATAGGGCTGGGGAGACGTGGCTCTGACTCAGAAGATAGTGGCCACCTAATACATGAGGGATCCATAATGTGAGTAAACACCCTAGCTACTGGTGATGGGTGGAGGTGGATGTAGTATGTGGTACATCCGTGGTGGTCTGAGTGCCTCCTGAAGGAAGACAACCCAGGGGGTGGTGGTACACCTATGCTCCATCATGTGGTCGTAGGCTATCCTGATGCATGAGATATCCTCATGATGTAGTCGTGGTCGACGATATCCTCCCATGCATGGTAGGCGCCGTGCTCTCTGTGCGGCTTCCTGTATGTCTGCATGTATCTCGGAATCTCCATGAAGCGATGCGCTCTCGAACATGGGAGCTATAGATATGTGCTAGCTCATGTCTAAAGTGAATGGTGGTATGGGCATGTGGCTGTATGGTGACGGGGTGGGATATGCATGGTGAGCCGCGTATGGATAGGGCAAGATATGCGTGATCAGCTCCAATCGGTATGGGTGGGATAGTGAATGAGGTGATGAGATGTGTCGCCTCCGGGGGTCCGATAACATAGTCTACCACACTACCTCCCTGTGGTGTCCTGGGTGTAAGGCAGGTGAGACCGCCCGAGGTGGGCCAGATCGCCATCCCATTATATATAATGAGACGGTGTGCTGCTCCCATCTCGAGTAGGTGTTTGCCGTATGAGGTGGGTGTAGCGGTGTCGGCTGAGGCTCTGACTGTAGACATATCCTGTATGGTACGAAGCATCTCAGGGTCATCAAAGTCGTAGATATCACACTCGTAGCTCTGAGTGCGGGCATTGAAGTCTCCTACAAGGAAGACTTCGCGCATCCCGGTATACTCCATAATGGTGTCACTGAGGTAGTCATATGGCGATGTGGTGTCTGGTCCCTCCCCCCCTAAAGGCTGCTCGGGGGAATGTGTGAAGCGCGAGCCGATGGGTGCAATATAGCATACAACGAAATACGCTTCTCTCTCCTCTAATAGCTCGAGGCGTATCCACATGAAACGTGCCTTTGGATCTCTCGCTACCACTTGTACCCTGTGCTGTAGCGACTATCTGTAGAGCACGGCTACTCCTGATCCTCGTGTGGTGTGCTGTCTCATCTGTCAGCAGTGAGCTGACTCCCACATATAGCCCTCAATCCTCGGTAGGCTCCTCCCCGGGCTCTCGTGTATCTCTATCAAGAAGATCATGTCTCTTCCCTCCATCACCTCCTCGAGGCACCTTGGATGTGTCCACAAAGATCCATTGCGATTCCAGACTGCAATGTGCACCTCCTGTTGTGCTGTCTCATAGGCCGCGAATCCCTAGTCAATGGGCCGTCCATCAATGATGACATGACCGTCTCTGTATAGGGCACGATGTCCCTCCCGTCGGGCCTGGAGGACACGCGGCATGCATGCATGTCTGTGCTCTACCTGCATCCGTGTGAGGTCGTCATCCAAATAGATGGGGGTGCTCGGTGTAGTGCGTAGTATCACCCGTCGTTTGAGGAAGTCTCTCCTCCTGGTCTCATCCGAGAACTGAATGGTAAGTGCTCTGCTCCGTGTGGTGTCCCGTCCTTCTCTCCAGGCTCTGGTGAAAGGGAGAGGCTCATCTGCGCGGTATCCAAGTAGTGTGCATAAGCGACGCCCGTACTGCTTTGGTGATCCGTCTGTCTCATTGAGGCCGGAGACGCGAACATTGAGCCTACAAGCCTGTCGCATCCGCTCCTCCTCAATGGTGGTGTGTACTAGGTGGATCTCCTCATGGTGGTTGTTCTTCTTTGCCTCCTGTCGGAGGTTCTTTTTTACAACCTCGACCCATCCATCTTTCTTAGTCTCAAGCTCGCTCTGAACCACCTCCATGCACTCCTTGATAGTCACCCGAATGTCCTCTAGCTGTGGGGCGATCTCCCCCTCCTCGCCTATGCTGTCCAGTTTCGTTCTCATCTCCGTAAGCTCAGTGTGCAACTCCTCCTTGTCCCGTGAGTGCTGCTTGCTGATAGCAAGAAGTTCTTCCCGAAGGGACTCGTTTTCCTTCTCCAAAGTTGCCACCTTGGCTTCGAGGGCGACAACTCTGCGGGTAACCCCGTCCAGTCTAGAATCTCCTTCTTTCTTCTGTTTTCCTATCAACTCTCGGAGGGTGTGCTCTAAGGTGGCCAGCTCTTCCTCCAACTTGGGAGCCATGAGAGAGAGAGAGAGAGAGAGGTTTAAAGATTCAGGGTTTCGTTTTAGGGTTAGGGTTAGCGAGAGGGAAGGGCTAGGGTTAGGGTTTTCAGCAGTTTGGTGTTAAGGTTTTTAGGGTTTGGAAGAGGACCTTTATGTTCCATGGACCGGCTGGTCAGAAAATGTGACCTAGGACCAAATCTCTGTCTTGAGTCGATTTTAGAGTTTTTTTTTCGGGTTTTTTGTGTTTTTTTCTTGGGATCTGCAGGTGGCCGGCAGGTAGGCAATGGAGGAGGTGGTGGGCCGAGCATATAAGGGTTTCGCGTGGCTGAAGAGGGTGTGGAGCTGAGAGCAGGGCAGGGCAGGGCACGTGGCTAAGGCGGGCAGGGCGCAGGGCTGAGGGCGGAGCTGAGGGGCAGGGCTGAGGGCGAGGCTGACGCGCAGGGTGGAGCAGAGGGCGGGAGCAGACGGTGGGGCTGAGGGCAGCGAGTAGAGGGCGTTGCTGGGGTGGCAGAGGGCGGGGCTGAGGGCAGCAAGCAGAGGGTGGGAGAGGGCGAGGCTGAGAGCGGCGATCAAAGAGAGAGAGAGAGAGAGAGAGAGAGAGAGAGAGAGAGAGAGAGAGAGAGAGAGAGAGAGAGAGAGAGAGAGAGAGAGAGAGAGAGAGAGAGAGAGAGAGAGAGAGAGAGAGAGAGAGAGAGAGAGAGAGAGAGAGAGAGAGAGAGAGAAAGAAAGAAAGTCATATTAACGTCTTCTCGAGGCGAAACTTGGCCTATGAGACAACCATATACAAGTGTAGTAACCCTGTGTAGAAGATGAAACCAAAGAAAAAGTATATCGCTGCACAAAGCTATATAGGGCTGGAAGAGGATGGGGAGACGTGGCTCTGACTTTGCAGATAGTGACCACCTAATACATGGGGGATCCATAATGTGAGTAAAAACACCCTAGCTACTGGTGATGGGTGGAGGTGGATGTAGTATGTGGTACATCGGTGGTGGTCTGAGTGCCTCCTGAAGGAAGACAACCCAAGGGGTGGTGGTACGTCGATGCTCCATCATGTGGTCGTAGGCTGTCTTGATGCGTGAGATATCCTCCTCATATAGTCGTGGTCGACTATATCCGCCCATGCGTGGTTGGCGCCGTGCTCTCTGTGCTGCTCCTTGGTGGAGCGTGAGCCCTATAGATGGAGCTCTCTGATGTAGCTAAGCTCGCTGAAAGAACTGGGTAATGGTCTGTTGGGTACTCACCCGTGGCTGATGTGTGGGCTGTAGTGACTGCTCTCGCCTCTCGTATGCTGTTATGAGAAAGAGTCCCAAGCGTCGCTGATCTCCCATAGTCATGCACAACTGGAGTGACTCCTCTATCTGGAAGTGTGCTCGTAGGTCTAAGTATGCTGGGCATCTGATAACAAAATGCTCCTCACTCTCTACCTATGTCTCACATACTGGGCACCACCTCTCCTCACGGGGGACTCCCCTGGACCGACCCCTCTCAATCTCGAGATGATGTGATGAAACCCGGAGCTGCCCAATGACTACTCGAAGGTGGTGGGGTAGATATGTCCGCATGTATCTCGGAATCGCGATGAAGCCCTCGTTCGATATATGTAGAAAATGCTCACGGTAATAGAGCATTTTCGGTGGCAATGTAGCCCTAGGGCTCACCCATGTCATCTGTATGTATGTATGCCATATCTCCTGACGAATATATATGTATGCCATATCGTCTGTATGTATGTATGTATGCCATATCTCCCCATGTATGTCTGCATGTATCTTGGAATGTCGATGAAGCCCTCGTCCGATATATGTAGGAAATGCTCACGGTAATAGAGCATTTTCGATGGCAATGTATCCCTAGGGCTCACCCATGTCCTCTGTATGTATGTATGCCATATCTCTAAGTGAGTGACCCTATTCCTCTCCTGATGAGAGAGCGAGTAGGTGGGTGGGCCATACTGTAGTTGTGGTAGCCTATCTATGTCAAGACCATGGTGGGCCAGCCAGTCTCGTGTTAGTGCATACCATGAGGAGGTGCCGCCTGCTAATGCCATATCATGTGATGCCTGGAAAGCACGATAAGCAATGCGCTCTGTATCCATGCTCCGAAGTCTGTGTAATAGGCATACAGTCTAGAATAGTGCCTCAACTAGCATCGGTGGTGCAACGAGCTTTGCTCAAATGATATCATGTGGTACTGTAGGCTTGCTGCGGATAAGTCTGGCAATCATGAGGATCTGTGGCATGTCCAATGCTGTCCATATTGATGTAGCTAATCCCGGCCCCCATATGGCTGCCCCATACATGAGCGCTTGCATAACCAAAGTGTCGAAGAGCCACCCCTTTGTGCGGGGCTCTTGAATATATGTGTGGTGGCAGTGTCTTTCCATCAAAGCTAGTGGTGCATACCCACGTGTGATGCGGTCACGGGCTACCTGAGACATAGAGAAGACCCCTGATGCGGCTCTAAATGTCATTCCTAAGTAAACATATGATCTGACCACCTCGATCAGTCCACCTGCTTCTGTGAACAAACTATGTTTGCGCACCTGTGCTAATGTACGAAAGATCATGACCTTGGTTTTACCAAGGTTCACAGATAACTCTCTATGTCTGCAAAAGTCATCTAGCTCATGTAGATGATGTTGTATACCTTCTGCAGACTCTGAAACCAGTACAATATCATCAACATATAAAAGAATATGGACAGTGGACCCGCATACCTCAATGCCATCACCCCCCTGCTGTTGTATGAAGTCCACTATCTCATCAATGTAGAGACCAAAGAGGGTGGGTGAAAGAGGGCACTCTTGCTTCACCTCGATAGTGCTAGCGAGTGGATCAGATAAGATTCCTAGACATCTGACTCTACCAAATACTCTCTCGTATAAGGCATAGATCCCCCAAATCATCTCCTCTGGAGCTCCGATATCAAGTAGTCGTCTGAAGAGTCGTTCGCTAGGAACCGTGTCAAATGCTTTGAGGAAGTCCACAATGCAGCAATATAATCTCCTCTTCCTCACTCTTGCTTGGTCGATATGGCATCTCAGGGTGAAGATGTGGTCAATGGTAGAGTAATCTGGTCTGAAACCTGCCTGTCATGGGGCCCTGATACCCTTACTCAGAGCGAGAGTACTCAACTCTGTCTCTAGTACTGCCCCATATAACTTGGCCAATCATGATTGTCCGGTATGTAGCTGGATCCATAGTATCACCTGACTTATGAGTGGGCACTATGGTGTGCTCCGTCCATAAGTCAGGGAACCCTTCAACCAATGCACGGTTGAAGAGGTGGGCAATGAGCGGTGCGAGAGTTGTGCCTCCGTAGATGAGGTGCTATGCCTGTAAATGGAAATGGTCATGAGACCTTCCATGCTGTAGACGGGCAATAGCGCGTCCCACCATAGTGTGGGTGAAGAAGTCAGAGGTGGTAGGAGGTGAGCTCTGCGGCCTGGGAATGGGGGGCTGCTCTGAGATCTCGTATAGGCTCCGTGCATAGCTATGTCAAGTGCTCGACTCTCGGATGAGTGCCTGCTATCTCCTCTTTCTTAAATGTGGCCATGCCACTACACTGTCTCGACTCATGAGCAAATGATAAATATCCCAATACTGACTCTCCTCCCAATCTTGCCGTTTGCGGCGAGTAAGGCTCTGCATGCGACGTTGTGCCTGTGTGTGTGTAATATCCCCTCTATGCTCTAAACATTCGTAGGTGCTTCCGTAGCTCACGACAATATGCATCATACTAGCGGTTCTGGGGCATGGATCTTGTGCATGGAGGGTGTATATGTGTGCGGTATGGGAAGTTGCGGAGAGCTCAGTCCTCTAGCATGGTGGTGATCTATGATGTAAGAGTGTCCAAGGTTGAGAGTGGATCGAGGGAGAGTAGATGGTGTGCATAAAGGTGTGTAAATGGTGTGCATAAAGGTGTGAGAGCTCGTGTGTGAAGTGTACCGTGGTGTGTGTCTCAGTGGGCGAGGGAGGGTCTAATGGAATAGGAAATGAAAGTGTGAATGTGATAAATGTATGGTTAGCACCAAGTGGGCATCATCCAATACTAAGTGAGAGGATGAGTGAAGCTCTAGAGATGGTACCCAAAACGTAGTCTACTGTGCTCTCACCACCCCCGTGAGGGAAGCAAGTAAGTTTGCCCGAACCTGGCCAACGGTGCATCCTGTTATATATAACGAGATGGTGTCTGCTGCCCAACTCAAGTAGGTGTCTTCCATATCCAATGGCATCCTGACCCATATTTGTTGACACTCTACTGAAGCACGTCTCCTCTAGATCTCTGCCCCTCATGAGATGTGGATGATCCATGTCGTATACCTCGCATTGACGTGACTGGGTGCAGCCATTGAAGTCCCCTATAAAGAAGACTTCACCTAAGGTCTTGTAATGTAGTATGTCATCTGAAAGTGTTGTGTATGGTGAGTCTCTGTCTCGAATCGATCCTCCAAAGTCCTTTCCTGCATATCGGGATCCACCTGGTGGAAAGTAGCATATCGCAATATAAATCAAGCTACCTGGTGCTATCTCTATGCAAAACCACATGTATTGTGCCTCCTCATCTCTCCCTATGATATGGATCCGACTCTGTATCTCCTGTCTAAATATGATGGCAACACCTCTCGACCCTCGCACTCTACTCTATCTCATCATGGTCCTGAATGCAGATTCCCAGTGAAAACCTGTAATGCGTGGTAGGCCTCTCTCTGGGCTCTCATGTGTCTCTGTAATGCAAGCAAAGTCATGCGACTCCAGGATCTCCTCGAGTCTGTCTGGTCATGTCCAGAGTGCCCCGTTGCAATTCCACATTGCTCCTCTGAGTGGCGCCTCCTGGCGTAATGATGTCTCATAGGCCGTGTGGCCCTATTTGATAGGATGTCCGCCTATGAAGATCTTACCATCCCAATAAAATGCCTTCCTTCCCTCTCGACATGCCTGGAGTATCTGTGGCATGCAAGCATGTCGGTGTGCTACCTGCATCCTCGTGAGGTCCTCGTCCATGTAGAGAGCGCCACCTGGTACTTCACATAGTATTGATCAACGTCTAAAAAAGGTGGTCCATGTCTCCTCGGAGCTCATACGAAGGATGAGTGCTCGTGAACGAGACGTATCCCTCCTAGCCCTCCATGTGCATGTGAAGGGCATGTTCTCGTATCCAAGGCGGCGGCAAATGTCGGTGGCGTCAGCTTCTAGTGATGCTCCCTCGGGTAGGCCCGTAATCTGAATGTGGAGGCTTTGAATGTGTGGAAGTCTCTCCTCTTCTAGTGTATCTTGAACTCGTGTGAGTTCTTCCTTCTTCACGTCTTCCTTGACTTCTTTCTTCATTTCTTCTTTGACCTCCTTTTTAATATTTTTACTTACCACTTCCACCCAACTATTTTGTGTTGCTTCTATCTCTAAATCTGATGTGTTCTTGTACACCCATCTTACAATCATTTTTTATTTCTTTTTTCAAGTCATCCAGCTTTGTTATCTCTCCTTCTTCTTTGGAAATCCTGAGCTGAATGATTTCTTTTTGAAGCCTATGTATCTCAGCTCTCATTTCATCTCGATCTTCTTCAATAATTTTGACATGCTCTTCTAGGGCTCTTATTCTATCAATGGACTTCCTGATTTCTTGATTAAGTGCCTTGTCTGCCTCCTTCTTTGCCTCTTTGACTGCATTAGTAATCATGTCTTCCACATCCTTTTTTTTGAGCGGAGCCATTTCTTGATTAGGGTTTTGGGTTGGGGTTTATTTTAGAATTAGGTTAGGATTAGGGTTTTGAGTTGGGGTTTAATTTAGAATTAGGGTTTCGGGTTTGGGTTAGGGTTTAGGTAAGTTAGGGTTAGGGTTAGGGTTAGGGTTAGGGTTAGGGTATGCTAGGTTAGATTTGTAGGCATGGGTACGAGCAGGTGATGGGCAAGGTGCAATTGACAAAGGAGGGAAGGATGATGAGAGGATTGGGGATGGCTCGGGACATAGTGGGCGGCAGAGGTTGGGGGTGGGAGAATGTGGAAGGGGAGCGGGCAAAGAAGGGCTGCTAGGGGGGTTTTGGTAGGCAAGAGCAGCGAAAGCGGTATTTAGGCTACACGTTAGGGTTTCGAGACTGGAACAGAGGGTGGGGCTGCACGTGTTAGGGTTTTGGTACCCTGTGTAGCAATAAAATAAAATGGAAAAGTACTCGCTACTCAAAACTGTGTAGGCTGAACATGGAAACAACCACAAAGTGTACCGAGTGACGGAGAGGTAGCGGGGATAATGTAGTGGTGCGTGGAGGATGTGGCTCTGACTTTGCAGATAATGGCCACATAATACATGGGGGCCCGATGACCGGAGTGAATATATATATATCCTAACTACAGGTAATGGGTGGAGTATGTGGTACATCGGCCGCGGTCCGAGTGCCTCCTGGAGGATGGCTAGCCAGGTGGTGGTGGTACGCCTGTGCTCCATCATGTGGTCATGGGCTATCCCGATGCACGAGATATCCTCCTCGTATAGTCGTGGTCGTCCGTATCCAGCTCTATGTGGTCGACGTCGCACTCTCTGTGCCACTGCCTGCTGGAGCATTAGCCCTATGCCTCCAGAAGGTGGGCTTGTCTGATCTAGCCCATCTTGATGAAAGAACTGAGTAATGGTCCGCTGTGTACTCGTCCGTGTTTGATGCATGGGCTGTAGCAACTTCTCTCGTCTCTCATACGCAACTCTGAGGAATACTCCCAACCTCCGCTGATCTCCAATGGTCATGCACAACTGTAGTGACTCCTTTATATGGAACTTTGCTCGTAGATCTGAGTATGCTCGGCATCTAGTAACAAAGTGCTCCTCACTATCTATCTTTGTATGGCATACTGGGCACCACCTCTCCTCTCTAGGTATTCCCCGAGTCCGAAACCTCTCAGTCTTGAGTTGATGTGATGAAACTCGAAGCTTCCCAATGACGACTCGGAGGTAGTGCGGTAAGTATGTTTGCATGTATCGTGGAGTCTCAATGAAGCCCTGGTCTGAGATCTGTAGAAAATGCTCACGGAAGTGGAGCATTTTCGGTGGCAATGTATCCCTGGGGCTAATCCATGTCCTCTGTATATATGTATGCGATATCTCCAGGCGAATGACCCTGTTCCTCTCCTGGTGGGAGAGCGAATGGGTGGGGGCTTGTAGGTCATACTGTAGTGGTGGTAGTCTTTCTATGTCATGTCCATGATGTGCCAGCCAGTCTCGTGTCAGTGCGTACCATGAGGAGGTGTCTCCTGCCAGTGCCATGTCGCTTGATGCTTGGAAAGCTTGTAGCGAGCTCTACTCTGATGATATCATGTGGTACTGAAGGCTTGCTACGGATGAGTCTAGCAATCATGAGGATCTGTGGTCTCTCCAATGCTGTCCATGCTGATATAGCTAATCCTGGGCCCCATATGGTTGCCCCATACATGAGCGTTGGCATAACCAGAGTGTCGAAGAGCCACCCCTTGTGCGGGGCTCCTGAAAATGTGCTTGGTGGCACTGTCTCTCCATCAAGGCTAGTGCTGCGTATCCACGTGTGATGCGATCCCGGGCTGCCTCAGATATAGAGAAAACCCCAGAGGCTGCTGTGAATGTCACTCCAAGATAGACATATGATCCGACTACTTCCATCGGTCTGCTTGCTGCTGTGAAAGAACTATGTCTCCTCACCTGTGCTGATGTATGAAAAATCATAACCTTGGTTTTACCAAGGTTCACAAATAGCCCTCTATGTATGCAGAGGTCGTCTAGGCCGCGTAGGTGGTGTCGTAGACCCTCAGCAGATTCTTAAACTAGCACAATATCATCAGCATATAAAAGAATATGAACAGTAGTCCATTGTACCTCAACGGCTTCCCCTCCTTGCTTTCGTATGAAGTCCACTATCTCATCAATGTATAGACCAAAGAGGGTGGGTGAAAGAGGGCACCCTTGCTTCACCCCGATAGTTCTAGCAAGTGAGTAAGATAAGCCACCAGGATATCTGACTCTACCAGATACTCTCTCATATAAGACGTAGAATCCCCATATCATCTCATCTGGAACTCCGATATCGAGTAGGCATCGGAAGAAGAGTTCCCTGGGAACTTTGTCGAAGGCTTTGCCGAAGTCCACAAAGAAGCAGTATAATCTCCTCTTCCTCGCTCTTGCCTTGTCGATCAGGCATCTCAGAGTGAAGATGTGGTCAATGGTAGAGTAATCTCGTCTAAAACCTGCCTGTCCATCCTAGGGCCGTGATGTGTGGCCTCCGGGGGTCCGGACTCCGATAACAGTGTACCACACTGCCTCCATGCAGTGTAGTGGGTGGAATGAAGGTGAGACCACCCGAGGTGGGCCATGTCGCCATCCCATTATATATAATGAGACGGTGTGCTGCTCCCATCTGGAGTAGGTGTCGGCCGTATGAGGTGGGTGTGGCGAGGTCGATTGAGGCTCTAAGTGTAGACCTGTCTTCGATGGTGCGAAGCATCTCAGGGTCATCAAAGTCATAGATATCACACTGTTGGCTTTGAGTGCGGGCATTGAAGTCTCCTACAAGGAAGACTTCGCCCATCCCGATATACTCCATAATGGTGTCACTGAGGCAGTCATTGTCATGGACGAAGGAAACCATCCTGAACCTAAGATTCCATGTGAACCCTGTATCTCATGATTGGTTCAGAATTAGGAGAAACCAATGCTTCCATTGCGTCCGGAATGTGCCAAAACCCCAAGATCAACTGTCTATTCGCTGAATTCTGACATTGGGAGGTCTTGTTACAAATCGATGACATCATGATGACATCATCAGTTCGCAACCGCCTTGGGAACCGCCCTTGAAAACCTATATAAGGAGGGGTTGGCCACATTCATAATCAGTCTTGCCAATGCCAGTCTTGGGAGCTCAAGGAGTCGTGACCTCCAAGTAAGTACATTCAAGTTCCAGTTCAAGTTCTAGTCTTGTTTCTAGCTCTAGTCTTGTCTAGTCTTGTATTGTGGACATCCTTTCTTGTCCTATTGTAATCTCGTAGTACGAGATCCTTTCTAGTTATTTCTTGTATCCAGTTCATATCCCTGAGGGGATTTCTTGTAATCGAGATATCTTGTTTCCTACCTACGATCCCGGGTTGTGGGATCTCCTGTATCATCTCTAGTCGAGTTTTCCATACCTATTGGTCCCGGGTTGTGGGACATCTTGTATCGATCGTATATTCTTGTAGCATTTTCCCTTCGTGGGTATTCTTGTAATCAGAACTGTGTTTCCGAAATCTTGTCTTGTGTAGTCAGAGAGCACAATCTAGTGCTCCCCTGACATTTTGGCAAGACTATCTTCTATCCAAGACCAGACATCATGGAGAACGCTTATGAACAGATCGTAGCATCACTTCAGAGTCTCCAACAACAAGTCGAAGACCTAAGTCGTCGACAGACACAAGTCGAGATGGGACATCCAGTGCATGTAGGTACACTCCTTCAAGAATTACAAGAACGAATCGGGAGTCTTCAAGCGAATCAAGGGAGTATTCAAGTGAACCAACGGCCCAGTACATCATTTGTGAAGGAACCCAAGATTTGCATGCCAGAAAAGTTCAATGGTGATCGTACAAAGTTTCGAGGATTCTTGCAACAAGTCAAATTGTACATTCGCATGCAGCCTGATAGATACCCTGATGATGCATCCAAGGTCGGTTTTATTGGAACCTTGCTCTATGGTCAAGCTTTATCATGGTTCGCCCCAATCTTGGAGAAGGATATGGCCGTACTTCATAATTATGAGGCATTTCTTGGAGAGCTTGTCGCCACATTTGGAGATGCAGACACGAGTCGAGTGGCAGAAACAAAACTTCGAAAGCTACGTCAAGGTAACCGCCCTGCCTCTACCTATGCATCAGAATTTAGGCAATTGATATGTGACCTCACTTGGCATGAAGATTATTTCATTAGCCAATTTAGATGGGGCTTAAGGGATGACGTGAAGGACCTTCTACTCACGATGCCAGAGGTGAAGACATTGAATGAATACATCAACCAAGCCATTCAATGTGATAACCGTCTTTTTGAAAGGAAACAAGAAAAACAAGTAGAAGGAAGACCTCGCCAATGGAAACCTTTCCAGCCTACTCCTAGAGATGACACTATGCCCGAACCTATGCAGATAGATGTAACTAGGTTCCAGCCTCTAACACCACAAGAGAAACAAAGAAGGAGGGATAACAAATTATGTCTATATTGTGGAAACCCTGGCCACATTGCAGTTAATTGTCCCAACAAGAGAACAAACTCCAAAGTCGCAGCCACCCTTGTAGAGCAGGGAAACGAGGAAGTCCAGTTGTAAAAGAGACCATACAGCCGGACCATGATATACGAAAGGGTCTCATAATTCCATCCACACCCGTAGAAACATGTCTTGCCCCTGTCAAGTTAATCCTGTCTAAGAAGACCCTTTCCCTCATAGCTCTAGTAGATTCAGGAGCGTCCTCATGTTTCATTGATGAAGGACTCGTTAAGAAACATGGAATTCCAGTACTTCGAAAGAACAGACCAGTAGTAGCCGAAGTAGTAGATGGACGGCCTCTAGCATCGGGGAATATAACCATGGAAACCATACCACTAAGAGTACACCTTGGTGACCATGATTCACACATATGTTTCAATGTAATATCGAGTCCAGCAAATATGGTTATCATCGGAATGCCGTGGTTAAAGAAACATAATCCAGAAATTAATTGGGAAAAGAATAAAATCACCCGTCGAGATATCCAGAAGAACCCAACATATGTTGGAGCTAAAGCCTTCATACATGCAGTAAGGAAGGAACCTACATATATGATCTATGCCATACCAGCTCAAGAATCCAAGAAAGATGATCCAGTACAGCTACCCAATCAGTACAACGGCTTTGAAGATGTTTTTGAAAAGAAGAATGCAGATATCCTTCCAGAGCATAGACCTTATGATTGTCCCATAGATCTTCAAGAGGGAACACAACCACCCTTTGGACCAATCTACAGACTATCTCCAGAGGAACTTACAGAACTACGCAAGAACATTGATGAGAATCTAGCAAAGGGGTTTATCAAACACTCGAAGTCTCCAGCAGGAGCTCCTATTCTATTTGTAAAGAAGAAGGATGGGACTCTCCGGATGTGTGTAGATTATCGTGGATTGAACAAAGTCACTATAAAAAACAGATACCCTCTACCACTCATATCAGAGCTCTTGGAACGCCTTGGAAAAGCAAAATTCTTCACGAAAATTGATCTTCGAGGAGCTTACAACCTTGTCAGGATCAGAGAAGGAGACGAATGGAAGACAGCATTTCGAACAAGGTATGGGCATTTTGAATATGTAGTTATGCCCTTCGGTCTTACAAATGCTCCAGCTGTCTTCCAACATATGATGAATGATATTTTTCGAGAATATTTAGATGATTTTGTTGTAATATACCTTGATGATATCTTGATATTTTCAAAAAATCTAGAGGATCATGAAGATCATGTAAAGATAGTCCTAGAGAAACTAAGAGAAAAAGGATTGTATGCGAAATTGGAGAAGTGTTCTTTTCATAAGACAGAAGTGGAATTTTTAGGGTACATAGTATCAGATAAAGGAATTTTTATGGACCCTAAGAAGATTGAGACAATCCTTGATTGGCAACCACCTTCATGTGTTCGAGATGTACAATGTTTTTTGGGGTTTGCCAATTTCTATAGGATATTCATCAGAGATTACTCCAAGATAGTGACACCTCTTACCAAGCTTACAGGGAACTCCAAATTCTCATGGACCGAAGAAGCAGAGAAGGCCTTTCAGACCTTGAAATCAGCATTCACTACTGCTCCAATCCTAGTTCATCCTGATTCTAGTAAGCCCTTCTTCCTTGAGACAGATGCATCGGACTTTGCTCTAGGGGCCATTCTTTCCCAATATGGAGATGATGGACAACTACATCCAGTTGCATATCATTCAAGGAAGTTTTCCCCTCCAGAAATTAATTATGAAATTCATGATAAAGAACTCCTTGCCATAGTAGACGCGTTTGATACCTGGCGTCACCATCTAGAAGGAGCAGCTCATAAAGTCATTGTATATTCAGATCACAAGAACCTAGAGTATTTTATGACCACCCGGATCCTCAATAGAAGGCAATCTCGATGGAGTAACTTTTTATCCAGATTCGACTTTGTCATCACATACCGTCCAGGACGTCATCAATGTCAGTCAGATGCCCTATCCAGAAGATCTTACCTTGCACCAAAGAAGGGTGAAGAGGCCTTTGATCAACAAGAGAGTGTATTACTCAAGCCCGAGCATCTCCAGTTAGCAGCTATCTCTTCAAGCCATCATGAAGATTCAGCCTTGAATCAGTTGATCCGTGAGAATCTACCACAGGATGAATTGTTTTGTAACGTTAAGCAGAAAGCTCAAGAAGGAAAATTCCAAGAAGTAAACGAATTTCAGGAAAAGGATGGTTTACTACTCTATAAGAACCTATTGTATGTCCCTCCAGGAAAGCCCAGGATCCAAGTACTTCAACAACGCCATGACAACCTTGCAGCAGGACATTTTGGAGTAAATAAAACAATAGAACTCATATCAAGGGACTTTTGGTGGCCTCAGATGTGGAAGGAAGTCAAAGAATACATTCGAACCTGTGATACTTGCAATAGATCTAAGGTACCCCGACATAAACCTCATGGCCTCTTGCAACCTCTACCTATTCCAGAAAGGCCATGGGCTTCATTGTCGATGGATTTCATCACAGATCTACCAAAGTCAGATAAGTATGATGCCATTCTTGTTATTGTGGATAGATTTACAAAGATGGCACACTTCATTCCAACTACCAAGGCAATCACAGGTGCAGCCACTGCCAGACTTTTTCTTAGGTACATATTTAGGCTTCATGGATTGCCTGATGACATTGTCAGTGATCGAGGTCCACAGTTCATATCCAGCTTTTGGAACAGTCTTTGCAAGCTCCTTGGTGTTCAAGTTAAACTATCTACAGCAAATCATCCACAGACTGATGGACAAACAGAACGAGTGAATCAAGTCCTGGAGCAATATCTCCGTTGCACTAGCAACTATCACCAAAATGACTGGTTTGAGTTGTTACCCTTTGCAGAGTTTGCCTATAACAATAGTGTTCATGCATCTACTAAGCAAACTCCCTTCTTTGCAAACTATGGACAACATCCAAGGATGGATATACAACTCTCAAATCATGTCAAGAACCCAGCTGCCAGAGACAAGGCCCAGTACCTGATGGACATTCACAAAGAACTGAAGGAAGAGATCCATAAAGCTCAACAACAATATAAGTACTATGCAGATCAACATCGTGTCCAGAATCCATCGTATCAAATTGGGGATAAAGTATGGTTACTCCGAAACAATTTACAAACTTCAAGGCCTTGTGCAAAGTTAGATCATCAAAAGTTTGGACCATTTACCATCTTGGCCAAGATTAATCCAGTCACCTTCAAACTCCAGTTACCGAGTACCATGAGAATACATCCAGTTTTCCATGTATCCATGTTGGAACCATATCAGATTTCACCATTGAGGGGGGAGAGACCTAGTCCTTCACCACCTATTGAGATTGATGATCATGAAGAATTTGAAGTCGAGCATGTCCTAGATTCCAGAATATCCCGGGGAAGATTGGAATACCTTATTCATTGGAAAGGGTATGACATCAGTGATCGTACTTGGGAACCTGCAGAAAACCTTCAGAGAGCACCAATCAAGGTTCGAGAATTCCATAAGAAAAATCCAACGAAGCCGAGACCAGATAACATGACCGCTCCTCGTGGAACTCGTCGCTTGAGGGGGAGGTGATGTCATGGACGAAGGAAACCATCCTGAACCTAAGATTCCATGTGAACCCTGTATCTCATGATTGGTTCAGAATTAGGAGAAACCAATGCTTCCATTGCGTCCGGAATGTGCCAAAACCCCAAGATCAACTGTCTATTCGCTGAATTCTGACATTGGGAGGTCTTGTTACAAATCGATGACATCATGATGACATCATCAGTTCGCAACCGCCTTGGGAACCGCCCTTGAAAACCTATATAAGGAGGGGTTGGCCACATTCATAATCAGTCTTGCCAATGCCAGTCTTGGGAGCTCAAGGAGTCGTGACCTCCAAGTAAGTACATTCAAGTTCCAGTTCAAGTTCTAGTCTTGTTTCTAGCTCTAGTCTTGTCTAGTCTTGTATTGTGGACATCCTTTCTTGTCCTATTGTAATCTCGTAGTACGAGATCCTTTCTAGTTATTTCTTGTATCCAGTTCATATCCCTGAGGGGATTTCTTGTAATCGAGATATCTTGTTTCCTACCTACGATCCCGGGTTGTGGGATCTCCTGTATCATCTCTAGTCGAGTTTTCCATACCTATTGGTCCCGGGTTGTGGGACATCTTGTATCGATCGTATATTCTTGTAGCATTTTCCCTTCGTGGGTATTCTTGTAATCAGAACTGTGTTTCCGAAATCTTGTCTTGTGTAGTCAGAGAGCACAATCTAGTGCTCCCCTGACAGTCATATGGCGATGCGGTGTCTGGTCCCTCCCTCTCTGAGGGCTGCTCAAGGGAATGTGTGAAGCGCGAGCCGATGGGTGCAATATAGCATACGGTGAAATACACTTCCCTCTCCTCTAATAGCTGGAGGCGTATCCACATGAATCGTGCCTCTGGGTCTCTGGCTATCACCTGTACCCTGTGCTCTAGCGACTGTCTATAGAGCACTGCTACTCCTCCTGATCCTCGTGTGGTGTGCTATCTCATCTGTCGGTGGTGAACTGACTCCCACATATAGCCCTCAATCCTCGGTAGGCTCCTCCTCGGGCTCTCATGTGTCTCTGTCAAGAAGATCATGTCTCTTCCCTCCATCACCTCCTTGAGGCGTCCTGGATGTGTCCACAAAGATCCATTGCAGTTCCTGACTCCAAAGCGCAAAGCGCACCTCTTGCTGTGCTGTCTCATAGGCCGCGAATCCCTAGTCAATTGGTCGTCCATCGATGATGACAAGACCGTCTCTGTATAGGGCATAATGTCCCTCACGTCGGGCCTGGAGGACACACGGCATGCATGCGCATCTGTGCCCTACCTGCGTCCGTGTGAGGTTGTCATCCAAAACGATCGGGGTGCCCGGTGTAGAGTGTAGTGCCACTCGTCGTATGAGGAAGTCTCTCCTCCTAGCCTCATCCGAGAATCGAAGGATAAGTGCTCTGCTCTGCGTAGTGTCTCGTCCTGCTCTCCAGGCTTTGGTGAAAGGAAGGGGCTCATCCGTGCGGTATCCAAGTAATGTGCACAAGCGACGCCCGTCCTGCTCCGGTGATCCGTCTGTCTTTGTGAGGCCAGAGACACGAACATTGAACCTTCGGGCCTGTCACATCCGCTCTTCAATGGTGGTGTGTACTATGTGGATCTCCTTCTGGTGGGTGTTCTTCTTTGCTTCCTCTCGACGGTTTTTCTTGACAACTTCGACCCATCCATCTTTTTTAGTCTCAAGCTCGCTCTGAACCACCTCTATGCACTCTTTCTTTATAGTCGTCCGAATGTCTTCTAGGTGTGGGGCAATCTCCCCCTCCTCACGTATGCTGTCCACGTTCATCTTCATATCAATAAGCCCGGTGTGCAACTCCTCCTGTTTCTGTGAGTGCTTCTCGCGGATAGCAAGAAGCTCCTTCCGTAGGGACTGGTTTTCCTTCTCCAAGGCTGTTACTTTTGCTTCAAGAGCGAGGACTCGGTGGGTAACCCCATTCAGTCCAGAATCTCCTTTTTTATGTTTCCCTATCAACTATCAAAGGGTATGCTCTAAGGTGGCGAATTGTTCCTCCATCTTGGGAGCCATAGAGAGAGAGAGAGAGAGAGAGAGAGAGAGAGAGAGAGAGAGAGAGAGAGAGAGAGAGAGAGAGAGAGAGAGGTTAGGGTTAGGGTTAGGGTTAGGTCTCAGGTTAGGGTTAGGATTAGGATTGAGATTCAGAGTTTTGGCTTAGGGTTAGGTTATTTTGGGAGATTGGATTAGGCATTTATGGTCAGGGTTAGGGTTGCGATGTGTTAGGGTCAGGGTTAGGGTTGCGATGTGTTAGGGTCAGGGTTAGGGTTAGGGTTAGGGTTTCGACTTCTTAGGGTTTCCGGTTAGGGTCATGGTTTGGATGTCTTAAGGTTAGGGTCTCATGTTGAGGTATGAGGCAGTTCGTTTGGGTGGGTCGATTAGGTTAGGTTTAGGGTTTCGGGCCATAAGAGAGCGGAGGGCGATTGACGGCAGGGGAATCTAGGTCAGAGCCCGGTTGCAGGGTCGAGAGGTGCAGCCTGCAGGACCGGGTTGCAAGGCCGAGATGGGGAGGGGCGGGGCGGTGCACAGAGGGTGTCGGCGGAGGCCTGCTGCGAGACTTGGACGGGCTCTGAGCAGCTCTGACAGGCGACTGGGCAGAGGCTAGAGAGAGAGAGAGAGAGAGAGAGAGAGAGAGAGAGAGAGAGAGAGAGAGAGAGAGAGAGAGAGAGCACTGAAAGCCATAATCCATCGGGTGAATCAAGCAAGTTTCAACTCCCAAGACTATTCTTTAGAAAAACAAGTTGTAGTAGTTAAGACGTTCATAATTGGATTTCAATAAATGACAATATTGCACTCTTTCATATCTGCTAATTGGAATGAGCAGAATCAGAACCCGTAATGAGGACATCTGGTAATTAGAATTCTAGTCTTCATTTGTCGGACCTAGAATGAAGAGACGATATCAGAACTTTGTGAAGGAAAGAGTGAAGAAAAGAGACGGATTGTGCTCAAATATCACAATCACTTTTTTTTCGATGAACGGATTGATTTGCATTTTGTAATCTATGCTAAGTCGTTTAGGGCTTTGTCGACATTCAAGCTATTCAGGTCTAGTGCCGTTTTTTACTGTTTTATTTTGTGTGTGTGGGTGTGTGGATGCACACATGAGGGTGCGCTTGTGGTGCAATCTGGTAAAATACCATGTACGTAATTTATTATATGTAGCTTAAGAGATAAATGTCAATGAACATAATGATTGGTCGATTGCATACCAGTGAGGATTAATGTCACAGAACTTAGACCTTGCAGTTCTAACTTATATACAAGGCTTGTTCATGTGGTTCAACGTTATTAAGATGATGTACCACATCATGAAATCGCTTACATGATGCTTTACGAATTCTGGGCTTATTCATTATTTTACTTATTACATACTACATAGCTAATGTAATGTGACAAATTAGCAATGCCCTTGTTAACTATACTCGCATAGACTGCTCTTTTCTGAACGTTACCCTGCCCAACGTCTAACCATTATAACAATTGAATGGGTGGTATTACATCATAAGATCCTCACTACAGTTTTCTACCAGATCTTGATACTTGCGGATGAGAAGCTGGAGGAGAATATTGTAATTGCAGACTCTCGTTCTTTGGCAACTTTGTTACTGATACGCGACATCCAGGTGAGTTGTGGTGTAAGAGAACACTCAAATATATCTTTAGAAAAATATTAATAAACAAGTAAATAGAGAGCTTCCTTCAGACACCTAGAGTACACTGTTGGCCCACTCTTGCATTTCTGCCACCGTTGTTGTCTTGCTGCATTTGTTTGATGGAGGTTTGGAACTAACAAGCATTTACGAGAGAAATTCACACTAAATGGAGTCTGCCATGATTTTGTATCCATACACCATAAATTACTTCGATAGAGTTACCTGCTCTCATTATCTCCTTGCATACACAAAAATCTAAGTTCTAATCTTGAAGAAGCCCGAAAACGAGCCATGTCCTCATTTTTATTTCTTTTGTTATTGTGGTATTGTGTCAATAACGTGAATACAAAAAATAAGTAGTTTTGCCAGCAGTATTTGTATATTTGAAGATCTCTACACTGACAACTAATATCAAAGATGAAAAAAAGATGAAATTTTCTGTCTTGCAGTCTAAGCGGATACCTGATAGCTACTCTGACATAGCTCAACGAAGGCGTACAGGCTGTATTCATGGTTCCTGGATAGGTGACATGCAACAGGTTTCAGACCAATCAATCATCATAAGTGAGATTCTGGACTCTCGTACAAAGCACTTGGTCTCTTTATCAAAGATCAGTGACTATGTGCTATCAAATGAGCTTGTAAGCATGGCCCTTGCAACGGTTGCAGAAGAGAAGCAAATCAACCGTGTGTTGAAAGAGCTCTTTGGGGAAGAGGTATGGATCAACGAATTCATCACAACTTAGTTAGATTTTGCCTTGACAACTGTGCTGAATGGATTAGTTTTTTAATTTGACCAGGGAAATGAGTTGTACATACGATCAGCAGAGTACTACCTTTACGACCAAGAGGAGCTGACGTTTTTCCAAATAATGCTCCGTGCCCATCAGAGACATGAAATAGTGATTGGGTATCGCAAGGCATACGAGGAAAGAGTCATCGTAAATCCTCCTAACAAGGCAGTGCCTTACAAATGGTCGACTGCAGATGTATTTGTAATCCTTGGGAACTACAATGATTCTTTGTTAGAAAAAATTCATGTACAATGATTCTTCTGGAAAATCCAGTCGGTAGATAAATCAGCTCATAACCCTAGCCTTCTCTTTTCTCCTAGAGAGAAGTTGTAAACCGAATGTAGAAAAAGCTTCACTAGCATTACATAGTTGGTTCTATATCCATTTGGTCCATGGATCCAATGCTTTAATTTGCATCATGTAACTACCATCAACTCTACTGAGGACGCCAGGTCGATTGGTTGGGTCCCTCGCCTCTTGAGGCGGGGGCGAGGGTTCAATCCCCCTGCGCTGCGGGACAGTGTAATCCGCCTTCGGGCGCGAAATCCGGCCTTCGGGCGTTAACCAGTTGGGCCTTCGGGCCGTCCACCTCGATGTATGGGCCTTCGGGCCGTTCACCTTGTCTGCCCCTGTTCTTGTGGGATAAGGGGGGTCCCATGGGTACTATGCCCTTCATTGTACAGTTGTTTCTCTTTCAAATTAAAGTCAGGGGGAGTAGGCCTCGGCCGAACCTCCATTTAAAAAAAAAAAAAAAAAAAAAAAAAAAATTCTACTGAGGACACACCAAAAGAACTTTTGGTTTGTTTCTTTTTTTTTTTCCTAATAAACATGCAATGTGAAAATTCAAGCAAGTTCTCAATCTATCTATAAAGATAATTGCATTGAAACGTTTAATGTAAAAAGATTCCCAATCACAATCGCCTGTTGAATGCAGCCTGTATATGCTATAAGACTTAATGAATAGAAAATGAATAGATGCATCAAAGTTTAATTGTCTTTCTCTCATTTCTTTTTTGAGGGCACCTTACATATGCTACAAGAATCGGGGAAAAGAAAATGAATGAGTAGGATACATGCATCAAATCGTATGGAATCAAATTCTTGTCATCCACTTTTGATATAATTTACAAGCTGAATTAGTAGTTTGATGCAACTCCATGTTTCAGAAAACATGTGCGATAAATTTATATGAGGATTTGTTTCAAACACACCTTTTCCAAAAAGATGGTTAATAGGTTCGTATGAGGATATCTTAAAAAAATTGATCTACATATATACTAATCTACACTGTTGTGTTTAGAAGTTTCTCTCATTAAAAGTTATTTTTTGCTTTTGATATACCCATCTCATGGAAACTTGGTTGGTGTATAAGTTATAGGGCAATTACACGCCCTTTATATTGATTTATATTGATTCTTTCCCTTTAGGCTTTATGCAGAAGTCTTTATCGCTTGAGAACAAGAATTTGCATTATAGAAAGCATAATCATGTCATTCATTATGCTAACATGACTTTCACCTACGTTAGCATGGAGCGAAGTATGAAAACATGATCTTCATAATTTTTTATCAAAAATATAAGTTGCAACCCGTCTTTCACATTGGTTTGTTTGGATTCTAGGCAAAATTGGAGTAAAGTCATTGCTAAGATGAACAATAATGTGAGAGTTGTCATGCGCGCGCGCACACACACACACACACAAAGAGGGAGAGAGAAATGAAGCACATCATATTTACAACAATTATCTAGATGTTGTTTTCATGTATCGTTTGATTCTATCAAGGAGCATTGATTAATGCTTACCATTGTTATCCAAGACAATGATCATGTCTTCTTGTATGGATTCTCTCTAATTTTTCATCATTCGTGTTGCTTAGCCTTCATTCTTTCACATTGGAAATTTTGTGTCACAAGCAGTGTTGAGATTTCTTGTGTTTTTTGTTCTTCCTTTCATTTCACCATTCATGTTTCTTAGTCTTTTATTCTTTCACACTAGATATTTTTGTGTCACAAACAATGTTGAAGGTTCTTGTTTTTCTTCATTTATTTTTTGGTTATTGCATAATATTGCACTTAGTTTTGGCATTGCATGCTAGCGAAAAGAGCATGGAATGTTTTCTTCTTATCCCCAATATGGAAAGGGAAAGCCTTGAAAATAAGGAGTAGGTTTCTAGGTTTCAAAACACAAGATAGGCAGTTGGCTTGAGTCATACATAGAGTGTATTCCATTTGCTATGGCATATTGGGAATACAAGAAATTGAAGCAAGGATATTACTCTTTCTTGCCTTCTACTTGAGAGACATGGAGAAATATGGATGTGCTTTACCTTTCAAGAGAAAGGAAATCTACACTGTTGCAAGTTCTTGACAGTGTAATTATATATATGGTACGAGTACGAAATATTTTTCCTTCTTATAATATGACATCTTTCCCACAAGAAAATAATGCACACAGTTCTACCATGCAGAAAAACTAAACACACATTCCAGTCACAAAGCTCTCAATCCTTGGTGATGAGACCACCAACTTCAATATTCGGGCTCCATCCACATATTATGATTATATAAAGAAGAGCGAATAACATATTCATGTTAACATTATGCCATCATGCATGTTCTTTGAGTTGGGGGCAACAAAAACATGCAAATAGTATGAAAAACAAGAAGAAAAATGTGAGCATAACACACAACGTATTATTAAATGTGGAATGTATTATTAGGATTATGCATGCATACGGAAGTCAGGGAAAAATCATCTAATGATAAACTATGCTTTGGTGACCCTAGACGTACTCCATACATCACCACCAAAATATATGTTAGTAGATCCTCACTAGGAGTGATTTGGAGAACAAAGAGTGATGTGGTGAGCAAAGAATTGATGCTCATGTGAAACGAAAAAAAATGTGGAATGACATCCATCCAAATGATTTGCTAAAAACTTTGAAATTTTCATGTATTAGAACATTTTATAAATAGGTGTGTAAGGTTAGCTTTCTTTCATGGGCACATACACAAAATTGATATCTTATATAGAAAGTCATTCCTTAATATAATGATAATGCAACTCAATGTGATTTCTACAAACATGGATGTCGGATCATAGTCTAGGGAATGCTTGCACACTTCTATTCGACAAGTTCATGAAGAATAGACTTCGACGTAATTGTAGTAAGCGACATAAGCACACAAGATGGATGGGTGTCAAGTTGAGTAGTAAAAATACATCATCATGATAGCCTCCCAAAAGATCCACACACGATCAGTTCACAAGGTCCACAAGCCACAAGGCCTTGAGTATCATGATCTTTTCAATATAGTTTATCATCAATGCACAAGGATGATTTCAAGGGAGGTTGAAAAGTAAATGAGTCCACTCCTCCACTAGTAATACCGATGGTCAACTAGGTTGGAACATGTTCACAAGCATGATCTTTCCCATGCTTGAGGTAACATATCCATGATGGAGTTGGGTACATGAATATCTGATGCTTCCATGCCCATGTCTATCTAATGTACATACATACAGGATTCTCCCATGGATACATGCATATCCGATGTAGTTGTGAGGCTAAACCACTAAAATGCTTGCATCTCCCTGGTTAATGAGCCATTTCGTGCTATGGATCTTTTGGAAATGCTCGACAAATGCTACAACCATCAATAAGTGAAAATGCAAAAGAAGTAGGTTTATTGATCTCTATAGAGTTCAAAACCTACGAGGAATCCTCCTTCACTTGCTTTGATCTTGTTAACAAATGTTTAACCATGTAAAGACACTTTGAATTGATGCAATCATGTTAGATAATACTTTCACAGCCCTCAATCAAGTATAACATAGTCATTATCAAGCAAATTCCTCAATCAAGATGTAAGAGAAAACATAAGTTCTGCAAGAAGAGAGAGATCTCACAGTTTTCTCAATCAAAAAACTGTTTACAAGTGAAGTCTCGACCTTTTTATAGGGCTTTCCCGATATCCTTTTTTTTTTTGACAAAAATTCTGAACATCTCTAAAAAATAAAAGAAACTTTTCTAGAAAGGTCCCCTCCTACGGATGTTTTGAGGGAAGACTCTTCTCTTGATTACAATGTGTACAACTACAAAAGCTACATATACTTGGTGTATTTTTTAGAATGGATGATAACTTATAGAAGAGTTTCCTAAAATGAAATAAATGAACTTTGAAGAAACTTTTGGGGGTCCCACCATTTCCATGTAATACCCCCCCCCCCCCCCCCCAGTTCTTGTCATCCTCAACAAGGGTGTTGCATACCGAAGGTGGGTGTTAATGCAAAGACAGATTATCCAAGGGCTTGTCTTTGTCCTGAGTGTGTGGAGCTTCATGAATGGTGTGGATTTTGTTGATATATTTTGGTAGTGATGTGTGTGAACACACTAGGGCTGTTGGGGCACTTTTTTCCCTCTTTAGGAGGTTTTTTTTCCTTGGCTTGTATATATGCTTATAACCCTAATGGGTCACTAATCTTTGTATATTATCTTGGTAATACATTCAGTATTGCATCTTGTATGCCAAGCTTCTTCTTCTTCCTTGTGTTGTTCTCGTACTTCTGTAGACCTCAAACTCTAACAATTGATATCAAAGCAAGTCACCACTTCATCTAGGGCATCGTCAAGATGCTTTCAGTCACAATCTCATAATCGCACGAAAATTGATGATCATACTCTGTTGATATATTTAGGTAGTGATGTGTGTGAACACACTAGGACTACTGGGGCATTTTTTTTTCCCTCTTTAGGAGGTTTTTTCCCAGCTTGTATATACGCCTATAGCCCTAAGAGATGAATAATCTTTGTACATTCTCTTGGTAATACATTCAGTATTGTGTGTTGTGCTGCAAGATTCTTCTTCTTCCGTTTGTTGTTTGCATGCTTCAATAGACCTCAAACTCCAATGATTGGTATCAAAGCAAGTCACCGCTTCATCTAGGGTGTCCTTGGCACCTCTCCGGTCACAGTCTTAGAATCACACGAAAATTGGTGAGCATACTCAATGGGATTAGGAGTTCAAAATAGCTTCGCTTTGTCAAAATTGTGATCCGAGCTCATTTCGGCCTCCGAATGCGTTATCGCAATGCTTCTGCAGGCAATTTTGGTTTTTTTTTTCCAAAGATATATACATGTTTTGGTTCGCTAGTATAAGCACCTCAAAGTTTGCTATAGGTTTAGCAGATCTCGACATAGTAGTTCTCTTCAACTTTTTGAGATACATTCATTTTTCTACATCAAGGTATTTCAGACAATGGCCATGGTTGAAAGTAGTGATGTATTCCGTATGTTGGCTATTGAGGATAAGTTGGATGGTACCA
Source organism: Ceratopteris richardii (assembly GCA_020310875.1). Classification (NCBI taxonomy): domain Eukaryota; kingdom Viridiplantae; phylum Streptophyta; class Polypodiopsida; order Polypodiales; family Pteridaceae; genus Ceratopteris; species Ceratopteris richardii. The sequence continues at coordinate 108,557 of MU260534.1, forward strand.
ATTATCCATTATGGGCTTATATGATGCATCATATATTGGTTACACAAGGATTGTGGAATATTGTGCAAGGTGTTGAAAAACATCCTATTTGACCTACAAACGCAGTTGCTGAAGGTGATGCAGATGGCGTTGAAGATGGTGATATTCTTGAGGTTCCTATTCGTGTTATGGTTCCTATTGCACCTTTTGCAAAGCAAATTCATTGGGATTGTAGAGATGCTCAGCCACATGCATTGATAGCCTTGCCTATCAAATGTGCCATTATTCCTCACATTCGCTCTTGCTGAATAGCAAAGGATGCTTGGGATACACTTACCTCTTTATACCAGGCAAGGAATGAGGCTCATGTTGCTTACCTCCAAAAATAGTTGGAGAGTGAGCACATGAATGAAGGAGATTCTATGGATAGTTTTCTAATAAAGATCAAAGATGTGAAGGAGCAGTTGATTTCTACTGATGAAGTCTTGCCTGATAGTTCACTTGTGCAGACTATTCTAAATTGTCTTCCAGATTCATATCAGAGTTTTGCTTCTACTCTTCAATTGATGATTAAAGGCAATCCAAATGCCTTAAAATTTGAGGATTTAGTCTCTGTTTTGTTGCAGGAAGATTAGTCTAGGTAGAACAGGTTCATTATGCATGTTGCAGATCAAGCTTTCCTTGCTAATCAAAAGGGCAAAGGTAAATGGAGCTCTTCTACTAGTAAGCAAAAATCTGCTAATTTTGTACAATCAAAGAAGGAAGAAATAGACGAGAAGAAAACAGAAAAGCAGAATTTGTTTTGCAAATATTGTAAAGGAAATGATCATGTCATAAAGAGTTTTCCAAAAGTGGCTACTAAAGAGGAAAGGAAGAAAGAGGCTTGAATGGTTGTTGCAAAGATCCAAAACAAGTTCTGCTAATCTCGTGCAGAATGAAGAATGGGCATTTACCACTATTTGGAGTTTTGACCCATCTTCTCATGAATAATGTATGTTTGCAACAGACTCAGATAATTGGTACTTTGATAATGGGGCAACCAAACATATTACCTTGCAGCACGATTTCTTCACTTCACTCAAGCTTGCCCCTACAGGGAATACTATCACATGCACCAAAAACTCCTCTTATCCTATCATGGGATTTGGTAAGATCATTCTGAATACAGGTGATGGTAGTTCTTTTACATTGTCGGATGCTTTATTTGTGCCAGGGATCAAGAAGTATTTGTTATCAGTTTCAGCTTTAGCCAAGATTGGCTTGGTTGTGAAATTTGTTGATGGCATGATCTGTCAAATGGTGATGTCATTATTGCTTCTGGCATTTTATGTCATGGGCTATATAAGCTCATAGACTATGAAAAATCTATGAATGATTCACCATGTGTAGTACATGATTCTCATGCTATGTCAGATGCAAAGCTTTGACATGCATGCTTTGGTCATTTGAATTTTGCTAGTTTGCTACACCTAGAGAAATCTGAAATGGTTCCCTCTTTGTCCAAACTTGAGAAACCTAGTAAACATGTATGTGAAGGATGTATTTTGGGCAAAATGCAGCGTTCCTCCTTCCCAAAAGATGGTTCAGTTCGAGCTACTAAAAAATTGCAACTTGTACACAGTGATGTCTGTGGTCCTATGCAGACACCTTCCTTTGGGAACTATCTTTACTTCATGACTTTCATTGATGATTTTTCTAGGCATGCATGGGTATATCCATTGAAAGCAAAGTCCGAAGTCTTTATGCGCTTCAAATAGTTTTTGGTTTTCACTGAAAATCTATCAACATGTAAAATGGGCACACTGCGTTCTAATCAATGGGAGGAGTATATGTCTTCTGGTTTTAATGCATTTCTCATTGAACGTGGGATAAAACATCAGTGTACAGTTCCATATATACCTCAATAGAATGGAGTTGCTAAACAGAAGAACATGTCACACATGTGTGTAGCATATGTGCTTAACAGGTGTCCAACTAAAGCATTGCAGTCTATCACTCCATATGATTCTTGGGATGGTTGTAAGCCATCTGTTGCTCAATTGTGTATTCTTGGTTGTCTCGCATATGCATTAGTGCCTGAACAACAACGAAGGAAATCGGATGATAAAGTGAAATGTATTTTTGTTGGGTACAATTCTGAAAGCAAAGGCTATCGTATGTGTCGTCCATAGATTAAATGCATTTTTGTTACTCGTGATGTTGTTTTTGTGGAAGATGCTATTCAGCCATTACTTTCATGTACTAAGGAGACATCAATTAGCTCCAAAGACATTTATAACACTTTGCTCCCTCTTTTTAGAGGTGGACAGTCTAGTGCTTGTCCTCATGAGGCAATTTCTCAACCTTTATTGGTTTCATGTGATGATGCAGATCATTACATTTCTGATGTAGATTTACATGATGCATTTGTTGATGAGAGAGTTGATATTGACGAGGCAAAAACTATGCCAAAATGGTTGGTGCACACTTTGCGTGACAACAAATTAGATGCATCTCTGTCATATCATGCTTGTTCTGGCTCTCATAGTGCATCTTTTGCATCATATTGCTATGCTATGGCTGCCTGTAGTCTCTGTGATGAGAATGAACATGTTTTGTTTGATGAAGCACAAAATTCAAAAAAATGGATGGTTGCTATGCAATCTAAATATGATGCTATAATGAAGAATGATAACTCGTCTTTATGTGACTTGCCTCCTGGCAAGAAGGCCATTGGCACTAAGTGGGTATACAAGCTAAAGCATAAGCCTGATGGAATAATTGACAGGTATAAGGCTAGGCTTGTTGCAAAGGGTTATGCTCAAGAAAGAGGCATTGATTTTGATGAGAGCTTTGCTCCTACATGCCGAATGACTATTGTTCATAGCATCTGCGCACTTGCAGCTCATATGGTTGGAATGTACATCCCTGGGACATCAAAACTACAAAGAAGTGTATGTTTTTCAGCCCCATGGATTTATGTAGAAATGGCATGAAAACAAAGTGTGATGGTTGAAAAAGGCATTATATGGTTTGAAACAAGCACCATGTGCTTGGTATGAAAAGTTACATGCCTATCTGATTGCACAAGGTTTTGAGAACACTCGAACTGAGGGCATCTTATATGTTAAGCATGCAAATGATGTGCTTTCGATCATTGTTTTCTATGTTGATAACATGCTATGCATTGTTCCTCATGAGAAGCATATTGCTGATTTAAAGGCTGATTTGCATGCCTCATTTGAGATGTCAGATTTGGGGCATTTGCATCATCCTTTGGGCATTTATTTTATGCAAGTTGATGGTAGAATAGCTTTGTGTCAACCAAATATATTGACACATTATTGCAGCATTTTGGCCTTGAAGACTGCAAACCTATTACCACTCCTATGGAGATAGGTTTATGATTGAGTCTTCATGATGTTGGAGATGCATTTGATGTTGTTTTCTATCAGCGGCTTGTTGGATGCTTGATTTACTTATGCATTACTTGACCAAATATTTAGTTTGTTGTCTCACAGATGAGCATGTTTATGCATTGCCCAGGTGTCAAGCATTGGCAGGCGCTGGTCTTGGCACTCTTGATTCTTCATTGCTTTATCTTGTTATATCATGATAACCTGGACTGCTTGACTTGTCTATTTGCATGGGGAATTATACAAAGATCTTGGGTTTGCGCTATAGATGGAGAAATGTTGGTGGCGTAAGTGTGAGTTGGAGTTAATGCTTGCATGAAATACTTATACTTAATCGGAATTTTCACGGTCACATAACAACATCTAGGCAGACATTGATCAGGATCAGTTGGTGCTTTGTTTTTGAAACCCATGGGCCGGATTCTCCAAAGCAGGTGCTAACATTTGCTTTAGACCATTTGTTACTATTAGTGTCCATGTGAAAGGTAAAATGGACATTGGACACTTTTGTATATGTTATTTAACAAAATATATAGTGGTGGTTAGAGATTGTAAGTTCAACCTAATTTGTAGCACCTAAGAAGTATGTGTTTGTGCTCCTTCTATATTCTGTTTTTCTGCATATTCTACATCCTCTATGTGGAGTATCATGTGCGGTGCTTGGAGTTCAAGTTTCTACTTCGAGGATACCATCGTGGAGCTCTTGAGAAGGAGAGCACACTATGGTGCAATACCATCAAAATACTTCACTGGTATTAGAGCATTTCGATGCAGAAGCTCTGTTCCCTTTCTACAAGCGAAGCAAGCACCCACCCACCCACCCACCTAAGGCTTATGACTAAGGCGATGACCAAGGCATAGACCTTGGCATTCCTTGTCATCCGAGTCACCAAAAGTCACTGTTGGTTGCATGCAAGGGAGGACCTTAATGATCAAGGAAGACGAAGGTTTCGGGCTAGCAACACCTGCAAGTGTCTGTCAAATCTATTATTTAGGCTTACAAACCTCCATAGACTTGTGGTAGTTGCTCCTGCCATAACTAAAACCTTTCAAAAAACCTGTAGATTAACTAGTGTGAAAACACAGCCCCAAAAGGTGAACATTCATTGTTGAATAAGTACAAAGAACACTCTTCTTGACGTTCTTAGACCTTTGTGAAGAGAAGTATGCATGAAAGTACTCCAAAATGGCTCCAAAAATCCCCCCAAAAATGCTTCAAAAATAAGCTTCCAAAGCAAAGAATGAAGCTTTGAGGGCCCAAAACTTGTTGAAGATAATGTTAACCTTAGTATTTCTCCTTCTTCAAGAACCACAAGAGTGTAGCTTAGTGGTAAGAGATTTCCATGGTTAAGCGAGCTCCAAGGGGGAACATTATTGGGATGGGTGATCTCCCAGGAGGTATGGATATGGCTTGTGTACGTCCATGTGGTTAATATAATGGTTACATTTTTTGCATAAAGCCTTTTACATTTAATAAAGAGGTTTGTGGTGCCTTTTGCACAACTATTAGTAATAGTGCACCTAGTGGTAAAATGGTCTATGATGACATATGTGGAGCACTCTTGAGTGAGGAGATTCATAAAAAATCTATGGTTGGCACTTAGAGTGGAGATGCATACAATGTTTTTTATTCTTACCAAGAAAAGAATCAACAACGTGGTAGGAACAAGGAAAAAAAATGGTCAACAGAATAAGAGTAGAAGTAAATCAAGGAAGAGGGATATCGAATTCCATTATTGTCATAAGAAAGGACATATGAAGAAATAATGTTATGCATTAAATAATGCTAAATGTAAAGGACAAAATGTTGATGGGCATGTTAAACAGCTACATGCACCATCTACTTCTACTATGAAGATTGAAGAAATTAATGCTATTTCTAATGATGTTAATGTTGACACTTGATAGCACTGTGCCAATTGAGGCTCTTATGGTTTATTCTCTTTCTCACATGTGGTTGCTAGATTCTAGTTCTCCTTTCCATGTGACACCACACAGGGAATGGTTCTCAAGTCATGCAACAAAGTCTTTTGGTACCATGAGACTTGGTGACTCTTATCAGTGTGATGTTGTGAGGATTGGAGATGTGGTTATGGAGTTCATTGATGGTTCAAATTTACTATGCATAATGTACGCCATGTACCTCAATTATCATGCAGTTTGATGTCAGTTGGTCAACTTGATGACCTTGGTTACAAGGTGGTCTTCTATGCTCAATCCTTTTGCATATCAAAGGGCAATCTGGTTATTGCAAAAGGAAGAAAATTTGGCTCACTTTATCCTTTATTTGTATCATAAAAAGAACACTTGTTAGTTGTTACTAAGCAACCTATGGCATGTATTTGGCATGGCCTGTTGGGCCATATATCACATAGTGGAATGGAAAATCTTTCTCATCCTAACTACTTACCTATGTTATCTTTCTCTCATTTTTCATTTTGTGGGTATTTTCAATGTGGAAAGCAAACTAAGAATGTGCACAAGACACACATTGACTCTTCAATTCAGCCTTTAGATCTTGTTCATACAGATGTGTGTGCTTTTATGCCCACAAGGTCATTAGGTGGTTCTCTTTATTTTGTCACTTTCATAGATGATGCTATTAGAAAAGTCTGGATATATCCTATCAAAGCAAAGGATGAGGTATTCCCTACTTTTAGGAAATGGCTTGCTTCAGTTGAGAAAAAAAGGAACTAAACTTAAGGCTTTACGTTCATTAATGGGGGTGAGTATACCTCACATGAATTGAGCCTTTTTCTGTCAGCCTAGAGGAATTCGTAGAGAGTTTACAGCTCCTTATACCCTAGTACAAAATAGTGCAGCTTAAAGGATGAATAGAACTATTCAAGATAGAGTAGTTTCTATGTTGCATCATGCAAACCTTTCACACGGCTTTTGGATAGAAGTGATATTGATTGTAGTTCATGTGATTAACCTTTCACCTTGTACTGCCAAAGGTCTGAAAGTGGCATAAGAGTTTTGGACAAGGAAGCCAATATATTATAATCATCTTTGATTTTTTGGGTGTGAAACATATGTTCATATACCCAAGAGTCTTGACAAAAGTTGGACCATAAGTCAAAGAAATGCATTTTTCTTGGATATGGTTGAGAAGGAAAATTTGGATATCACTTATGGGATCCTAAAACATGATCAGTGATCAAAACTAGTGATGTCATTTTCAATGATTCTAAGATGCATAAGCAGCCCATTAAGGAGGTTGAAGTGAGAAGAATGTTGTTTAAGGATACTAGTCCTCCAGTTAGCATGCATAAAAATGTTGCACATAGGGATGTTCAAAAGAATGTTCGATCAGATCAGTCTGCAAATGTTCCTGTTTAGCAAACATTGATATGCTCTACACATGTCCCACATCCACCTGATAGATATGTTCCAGGTTTGGATTTTGTTATGCTAACAAATGTTGGTGAGCCTTCTTGCTACAAAGAGGCTATGCAGACAACAGATCATGTCTATAAGTGGAAGCGTGCCATAAAGAGTGAGTTGGATTCTATTCACAAGAATGGTACTTGGGATTTACTACCTTTGCTAAATGGCAAGAAAGCTTTACCATGTAAATGGGCATATAAGCTGAAATTCACATTAGATAGTGCTTCTCCAAAGTATAAAGCACGACTTGTTGCAAAGGGTTTTAAGCAACAACATGGTGTTGATTTTGAGAAAATCTTCTCTCTAGTGGTCAAGATGATTACCTTGCGCATGTTGCTTGGATTCATTGCAATGAAGGAGTTAGAGCTAGTCCAAATGGATGTGAAAACTGCTTTCTTGCATGGAGATCTTACAGATGATATCTATATGGATCAACCAGAGGGTTATGTAGTTCCTAGCAAATAAAGTCTAGTTTGTAAGCTCAAGAAGAGATTATTTGGAAACAATGGTACCAAAAGTTTGATGCTTCTATGAAGTCTCAAGGCTATTCTTGAAGCAACGATGATGATTGCCTCTACACAAAGAGATGCTCACATGGAAGCTTGATATGCTTGATACTTTATGTCGATGATATGTTGATTGTTGGCAAGTCCTCTTATGACTTGTCAATTCTCAAAAAGAAGTTGAGTTAGACATTTGATATGAAGGATTTGGGGGATGTCAAACATATTCTTGGCATGCACATTACTCATCTTTAAGATATTATGTCATTTATGTTGATGATGCTACTAGGTGGATCACTTTTATGTGATCAAAGATAAGTCAAAAGTATTTAGCACATTTAAACACTATCATGTATATGCAGAGAGGGTTACAAGACAAAAATTGAAGAGATTAAGGTTAGATGGAGGGGGAGAGTATTTCTCAAATGAATTCAGTGGTTATTTGTGGAATGCAGGTAGAAAAATAGGTGGAGGTACTCTCATCAATAAAATGGTGTAGCAAAAAGGAGAAACAAAACTCTTGTTGAATTCGCAAGGTCAATGTTGAAAGAGAAGAATTGCCCTAACTATTTGTGGGTTGAGGCTGTAAATACAGCCACATACTTGGTTAATAAGCTACCATGTAAAGCTTTGCAGGGTATGGCACCATATGAAGCTTGGTGGGGTAAGAGACCTACATTAGATCATTGCAAAGTGTTTGGTTGTTTAGCCTATGCTTATGTTCCTTCTCAATTAAGGCATAAATTGGAACCAAACGCTGAAAAATATGTGCTTATTGATTATGATGACAAGCAAATGGGATACATGTTGTGGAGTCCATCTAGAAAGCAATTTCTTGTGTCAAAGGATGTTACGTTTGATGAGCAAGGTACTTGGTATACAGGTACAAATAGTGCTTATGCAAGACTTGAAGAAGTATTGAGTCAAAAGAAGGGTAACCAAAGGTTCAAATCTCTGATGAAGAAGAGAACGTTGAAGCTCCAATTGATTGTGAAGAATTGCCAAGGTTTGATCCAGAATATGATGAACCAGAAACTTCAAGGAGTGGAGAACTCAAGAGATCATCAAGGAGCAAAATGCAACCCATAATGTATAGCTATGATACTTCATTCTTGACTACTAAAGACTATGCTTACATGATAAAAATAGATGAGGATCCTTCTACATATGATGAGGGAAAAGGAAAGGATAATTGGGAGAAAGCTATGAAGGAAGAATATGATGCACTCATTGAGAATGAGACTTGGGACTTAGTAACCAAACCAAGTAATCAAAAAGTGATTCGATGCAAATGGGTATACAAAACAAAGAGGTATGCGGATGGAAGTGTGTCTTCATATAAAGTTAGACTTGTTGTAAAATAATATGCACACACACATGGTGTGGACTATGATGAAATTTCTAGTCCTGTTGCAAAGATGACAACCATAAGAACTCTTGTAGCTATTCCTGCATGCAAAGGATGGAAATTGTCTCAATTAGATGTGAAGAATGCATTTTTAGATGGTTATATTTCATATGAAGTTTACATGGAACCCCAGCAGAGCCTCGATGCACCTCCTCTTCTTCTGCAACCATTTTCTTCTCCAAAGAATGAACCGAAAAACACCTGCTATTGCTTTTAGCTTTTTGAATTACCCCAATCCCGCTTCCACTTATGCAAGTACCAATAGGTTGAAAAAGCCACAACAGCCCCCAGAATGGCCACTGCCTTCTCTCGATATAGTGCTCTCCCTCTTATCTCGATCGACTGCCACAACTTTCCTACCCTTCCAACATATGGACGACCATCGAACTCCTCATTGCACATCAGCACAGTGTCCCCAATATGTTTCCGTCCATGTTCTCCCTATTCTCATATGTCAAAGACCTTGATAGCTTCCTGAATACGAGTAGTTCCCCTCCTCAAGAGAGGACCCAGAAGACCCCCCATGATCTACTCAGAGCTCCCATACCTGCGGAAAAATGATAAGAACAAAACGAGAGGGTGACCGAGGAGAGAGAGAGCCCGAGAAACACCCCCCCAAAAGCTTTTTATTTTCTCTTCTTTTTTCTTTACTCACCCACTCCCCCGACACTCTGAACCCCTGACTATCCGTATCCTTTTCTTCCAACTGCCCTCCTACACACGTAAAATCCCAAAAACAAACACAACAAAAAAATCTAGCTCCCGCATGTGTACTGACGAGCACCTCCCACCCCCCTTCTGTTCCTGTCCTTTCCCTCCTACCACCTGTCTGACAAGGGTGGCCAAACCACCTGCTATTGTGATGACCATAGGTATATGACAGCACTAAAACTTCTTCTTTCACAACCAACCATAATAATGGATGGAAGTAGGCGGAACAACAATGGACTGATCATAACCAAAATAAACAGTAGAATTTTGATAGGCCCCACCATGAGTGCCACAAATCTCTCGAATCATTCATATATATTTTCTTTGTACCAATGGTCATTAGAAACATCAAGAAGAAAAAAATGAAATATTCCATGCTAATCTAGGGCATCCCATTGTATTCGTTGAGCCAACATAGAGCATTCTTGCCATGCCCACATATCCTAATCAACACACATATCCATTCCTCTACTCATAGCTGCACCCATACACATGCTCTCATGTTGCAATCATGCACTCAAATCCTTATTCATGCTACATTGCACACATATTCATAAATGTGAACATCCAAACAATTTCTTTCGGGATATTTGAACAAGATCATATTTCAAAGAGCTACAGTTTTCATAAATACCACATTAGTTCTATGGTCAAGTTTTGAGAGTCTAATTGTAATGAGACTCAGAGAATTTATTGTAGGAACATTCATATGTGTAACAAGTGATGAGTGACTCCTAAAATAAGCGCAATCTCGATGGTCAAAAATCATATCTTAGTCTACAATGTAACTTTTTGCACAAGTAAGCATTCAAAATTTAAGTTTGAAGGTAAGAAACTTATGTCTAAAAGCATTTGATCGAAATCAAGCATGGTGTAGATTGTGAGAACCATGTCTTTAAAGTTGCATATGTGAAAGTCGCTTGCAGAGAAAGCTTGTTTCAGACATAGGTTTACTTATTGAAGTAAATCTGAAGTTTTGCAAGTTCTTTTGAAGAACTTTCACTTGGAATAGTTGCAAGAACATTTGGAGATTAATCATCTCCATCAATAATGATGCAAATGCCCCAAATCTGACATCTCAAATGAGGCATGCAAATCAGCCTTAAAATCAGCAATAGGCTTCTCATTAGGACTAGTGAGGAGCATGTCATCAATATAGACAACAATGATCAGAAGCACATCATTTGCATGCTTAATGTATAAGGTGCTCTCAGTTAGACTATTCTCAAAAGCATGTGCAATCAACTAGGCATGTATCTTTTCATACCAAGCACGTGGTGTTTGCTTCAAACCATATAGTGCATTTTTCAACCTGCACACTTTGTTTTCATGCCCTTTCTGCACAAAACCATGGGGTTGAAAAACATACACTTCTTCATGAAAGTCACCATTCAAAAATATAGTTTTAATGTCCAAATGATGTACGTTTCAACCATGATGAGCAGTAAGTGCACAAACGCTACAAACAATAGTCATTTGACATGTAGGAGTAAAGGTCTCATCAAAATCAATGACCCTTTCTTAAGCATGACCTTTTGCAACAAGCTTCACCTTACACCTTTCAATTGTTCCATTAGATTATGCTTCAGCTTGTATACCCACTTAGTGACAATTGCGTTCTTGCTAGAAGGCAAGTCACACAAAGACTAGGTACCATTTTTCATAATAGCATCATATTTTGATTGCATAGCAGCCATCCAATTTTTTGAATTTTGTGCTTCATTACACGAAACAGACTCATTCTCATCACAAAGACTAGAGGAAGCCATAACATAGCAATCTGATGCAAAATAAGCACTATGAGAGCCTGAATGAGTATGATATGATAGAGGTGAATCTAGTTTGCTATCTCGTAAAATCTACACTAGCCATTTAGGCATAGTTTTTTGCTCCTCTATGTCAGACCTCTCATCAACAAGTGCATCATGTAAATCTCCATCATAAATGGAATGATCTGCATCATCATGTGGAACCTACAAAAGGCTGAGGAATTGCGTCATTTGGACTAGCACTAGATTGCCCACATGTAAAAATTGACAGCAAAGTGTCATACACATCTTTGGAGGTAATTGATGTCTCCTTAGTACATGAAAGTAATGGTTGAATTGCATCTTCCACAAAAACAACATCACACCTAACCAAAATGCATTTAGTATGTGGATGATACAAATGTTAGCCTTTGCTTTCATAACTATACCCAACAAAAATACATTTCACTACTTTATCATCCAATTTCTTGCCTTGTTGTTGAGGCACTAATGCATATGCCAAACAATCAAAGACACACAAATGAGCAACAAATGGCTTGTGACCATGCCAAGCCTCATATGGAGTGATAGACTGCAATGCTTTAGTGGGACACCTATTAAGTACGTATGTTGCACACATAACAACCTCAAGCTAGAAACTATGTGGTAAAGCCTGACTCTTGACCATGGACCTTGCCATCTCCATGAGTGACTTGGTCTTCCTTTCGGCGAATCCATTCTATTGAGGTGTATACGGCATTGTACACTGATGTTTTATCCCATGTGCAACTAGAAATGCGTTAAAATCGGAAGACACATATCCCCCCCTCAATTAGAATGGACGGTGCCCATTTTACACGTTGACAGATTTTTAGCCAAAATAAAAAACTATTTGACGCACATAAGAACTTCGGATTTTTCTTTCAATGGATATACCCATGCATGCCTAGAAAAATCATCAATGAAAATCATGAAATAAAGGTAGTTCACAATGAAAGGTTTTTACATAGGACCACAAACGTATGATTAAGAGACTATGGGCTATCATGAGGAATACTCAAAGAGTGACTAGTTTCACTATCACTTGAGTAACTAGTTTGCTACACTACTAAGAAAACCAATCAGATGGGTTCATGGACATGGGTTTCATGAGGAAGCATGAAGGGTGCTAATGTGATTTGAGTGATGGTTAGGAAGGCCATAGTCATGGCACTCGCTCTATGATTTAGAGCATAGATCCCTCATTGAGGAATATTTGGGGTACCCAATACATATACGGATGTTGGCATCTATAGAGAGGTACTTACACTCAATCTTGGTACCTAGGAACACCTTAGTTTGGAATAGAAAGGGATATCCACATTCACATGTTGACTGGAACCAAACTAAACTAGTTCAAGGATATGGGATCCATTTGAGTCCACCTACTTAAGTTGAGCATATGGGATTCATTTGAGTCCACCCACAAATTCCATTACATATGTATGGAATATACATTAGTCTTAGTGCATGTATGACACCATGAATTGGAAGAAGGTTCCACTGGTATGGGACGACTTTTATGGCTAGGGAGAAAAGGACTCATCATTCATGGGAGCATGTCTTAGATGACTTCTAGGGCTAGGGAGAAAAGCACTCATCATACATGGGAACATGGCTCATTAGATCAGAGAATAGCTCCTATAAGACATTTCCTTAACATTTGGAGTTATCATTCATAGTTTATGGGAGATTTATCTTCCAATAGAGTATGAACTAGGTGATTTTATCTCCATAGGCATCACATACTCACTTCAAAGTTTTTAGGATGGATGATTCGATTAGTATGGATGGATCATATACATCCATGCACAGAGGATGGTTGGCAGAGATAATCTTGTTAGTATCGATACACATCTATGGTTTCATGTCATATCATTGCTGGCCATTTTTAGTGGAGGGCATTGACCCTTAGAAGGAATTTATTTTCTCTACTCTTCACTACCTATACCTTCATTATTAATTGGACATTGGTTCTCCACCTCCATAGGGATGTATGTAAATGAGGGTTATGCACTAGTTTATGGAAGAGAGGAGTAAATTAATTCATAGATCTCTCTTTTAAGGGAAGGAGAAAGTGGGATTTAGTAGAGATCAAGGAGATCTCACTTATCTCACTTTAGCTCCTATTCTTTGAAAGAGAAACAAGGAAAGGAAAACATGATTTCTTCATCTGAGAAGAATGTTGGAGCTAGACGTGTGCGGAAGCACGCGAACAACACAAGGAAGAAGGAGAAGCTTGGAGCACAACACACAATATTGAATGTATTACCACTAGAATGTACAAAGATAAGTAGCCCATTAGGGCAATAGGCGTATATACAAGCCGGGGGGAAAAACCTCCTAAAGAGGGAAAAAAGTGCCCCGACGGTCCTAGAGTGTTCACACATATCACTACCTAAATATATCAACAAATCCCCCCTGGAAGTGATGTGGTGAACAAGTAGCTGGTGCTCATGTATAAGGAAGTGCCAAGCTATATGGAAATCACTCGACAAAAGGAAGTAAGCCCAAAGCTTTGCGAAAAGCTTCAAACTTCTCCCTAGGTAGAGCCTTCATGAAAGGTCTGCAATGTTCTCCTGCGTGGGCACATATGCCAAGCTGATCTACCTAGCAGAGAACCTCTCCCTGACATAATGATAATGCACCTCAATGTGCTTAGTGCAAGCATGGAACACATGGTTCCTTGCAACTGCCAATGCCCTCTGACTGTCAGTGAAGATGGTGGTGGTAGAAGACTGACCAACACCCAAATGGAGTCTGAGACACACACACTCAATAGTCGCTATGAAAGCTGCCTATACTCAGCCCCGCAATTGGAAGTGGCCACAGTAGGCTGCTTCTTGCTCAACCAAGATATACATGAGCTACCAAGAGTGAAGCAAAAGCCACTAGTGGACACACGAGTGTCATAGCAACCAGCCTAGTCTTAGTCAGAAAAAGCATGCAAATATGGCGGTAGTGATCCCCCCTTGGGATAAAACAACCCAAGTAGCCGAGTACCACTCAAGTAGCAAAAGATGCGCTTAATCGCCTACCAATGCTTGACATCTAGGCAATGCATAAACCTGCTCATCTGTGAGACAAAAAACTGAATATCTGGCCAATTGATGCATAAGTAAATCAGGCATCCAACAGCCTACTGATATAGGACAACATCAAATGCATCTCCAGCATCATGAAGACTAAATCGTAAACATGTCTCCATAAGAGTGGCAGTAGGCTTACAATCTTCAAGGCCAAAATGTTGCAATAATGTGTCAATATATTTCCTTTGACACAAAGCCATTCCACCATCAACTTGCATAAAATGAATGCCTAAATAGTGATGCAAACACCCCAAATTAGACATCTCAAATGAGGCATGTGAATCAGCCTTAAAATCAGCAATATGCATGTCATGAGGACGAGTGAGTAGCATTTCATCAACATAGACAACAATGATCAGAAGCACATCATTAGCATGCTTAACATATAAGGTGCTCTCAGTTGGACTGTTCTCAAAACCATGTGCAATCAGATAGGCATGTATCTTCTCATACCAAGCACGTGGTGCTTGCTTTAAACCATATAATGCCTTCTTTAACCTGCACACCTAGTTTTCATGCCCTTTTTGCACAAAGCCATGGGGCTGAAAAACATACACTTCTTCATCCAAGTCTTTTTAATGTCCAACTGATGTACATTCCAACCATGATGGGTTGTGTTACACCAAAATCTTGTGTTGATTTTAAGTCGCGTAAACCATAGACTTATGCACACACAAAAGGATTTCTCAATTGATTAAGCACATAAGGAGAAAAGAGAAAAACATCGAGGTGCAACTTGAAAACTTCTTCTATTCTGATAAGAAGTTCATCTAATGGATATTACACACTCAAGTTATGATCTAATCATCTATTTCTCATCTAGTCTTCATCTCTCATATGTATCATGTCTATATACAAGTATATGTGAAGTATTTACAAGATTAATGTACATGTGTATAAAGATCATCTCTTCCTGAACCTCCACTTCACTTCATACTTCAAGCTTCAATCTTTTCTTTATTTCTTTGCTCCTAACCTTCATGTAATCATTAATTGATGATTGTCTTGCTCCAACATCTCCCCTCAATCATCAATTGTGATTACCTACTTCTTCTTTATTCCTGCCATATCTTTAAATCTCTGCAACTTATGTCCATCCAAGCTCTTTGTTAACATATGTGCAAGTTGATCTTTTGTAGGAGTATGCATGATCTCTATCTCTTTATCCATAACCTTCTCTCTTAGAGAATGATATTGAATCTCAATGTGTTTAGTCCTGGCCTGAAACACAGGGTTAATTGCCAAATGCAAAGAACTCATGTTATCTCCACAAATGATAGGAGTACTCTGATTGATACCAAAACTATTCATGAGAGTTTTTAGCCATATGACTTCTTTTGCAGCTTCTACCATACCTTTATACTCTACTTTTGTAGATGATAAAGCAATTGTATGTTGCTTCTTAGAACACCATGAAATTAATTTATCTCCCACATAACACAAATACCCATGTGTTGATCTTCTATCATCAGAGTTACCTACCCAATCTGCATCACTATATATCTTGATTCTTGTATCTGATGTGAGTCCATAATACTATTGATATATTTAGGTAGTGATGTGTGTGAACACTCTAGGACCTCCGAAGCACTTTTTTCCCTCTTTAGGAGACTTTTTTCCCCCGACTTGTATATATGTCTATTGCTCTAACGGGCTACTTATCTTTGTACATTCTAGTGGTAATACATTCAGCATTGTGTGTTGTGATCCAAGCTTCTTCTTCTCCCTTATGCTAATCGCGTGCTTCCGCAGACGTCTAGCTCCAACAATTGGTATCAAAACAAGTCACCGCTTCATTTAGGGCATTGTCTACACCTCTCCGGTTGCAGTCTTAGAATTGCATGAAATTTGGTAAGCATACTCAGTGTGTTTCTGAGCTCGTTTCGACATCCGAATGCACTATCGCAGTGCTTGTGCAAGCTATTTTGTCTTTTTGTGCCAAAGGTATATACCAGTTTTGATTTGCCAGTATAAGCATCGTAAAGTCTGCTAGAGGTTTAGCACAATTCGTCCGGGCAATTCTGTTCAACTTTTTGAGATACAGTTAAGTTTTTGCATCAAGGTATTTTAGTCACCGACCATGGCTGAAACTAGTGATGTATCATATGTTGGCTATTGAGGATAAGTTGGATGGTACCAACTACCCATTATGGGCTTATTTGATGCATCATGTATTGGTCACAAAAGGACTATGGAATATTGTGTAGGGTGTTGAAAGACGTCCTGTTACACCTACAAATACAGGTACTGCAAATACAGGTGTTGGAGCTAATGGAGATGGTGTCGAAGATGATGATATTCTGCAGATTCCTATTCATGCTGTTGTTTCTGTTGCACCTACTGTAGAGCAAATTCGTTGGGATGGCAAAGATGCGCAAGCACATGCATTGATAGCTTTTTCTATCAAATGTGCCATTATTCCTCACATTTGCTCTTGCAGAACAGCTAGGGATGCTTGGGATACACTTACCACATTGTACTAGGCCAGGAATGAGTGCCATGTTGCTTACCTCCAAAAACAATTGGAGAGTGGCACATGAATGAAGGTGATTCTATGGACAATTTTCTCACAAAGATTAAGGATTTGAAAGAACAATTGATTTTTGTTGTGAAGTTATACCAGATAGCTCACTTGTGCAGACCATTCTGAATGATCTTCCTGCCTCATATCAGAGTTTTGCTTCTACTCTTCGTTTGATTATGAAAGGTAATCAAAATACCTTGTCATTTAAGGAGTAAGTCTTTGTTCTGTTGCAAGAAGACTAGTCTAGGTAGAACATGTCTATTATGCATGTTGCAGATCAGGCTTTCCTGGCTAGTTAGAAGGGCAAAGGTAAATGGAGCTCTTCTACTAGTAAGCAAAAATCTACAAATGCTGCACATTCAAAGAAGGAAGACAAAGATGAGAAGAAATCGCAAAAGAAGAAATTGTTTTGAAAATATTGTAAAGCAAATGATCATGTCATCAAGAGCTGTCCAAAACTGGATGCTAAAGAGGCAAAGAAGAAAGAGGCCGGAATGGTTGTTGTACAGGCCTCTACACCGAAAACAGAGTCTGCTAATCTTGTAGAGGAAGAAGAATGGGCATTTACTATTGTTTGGAGTTTTGACCCATCTTCTCATGAGTAGTGCATGTATGCAGTAGACTCAGATGTTTGGTACTTTGATAGTGGGCGACCAAACATATTACCTCGCAGCGCAGTTTCTCCTCTTCACTCGAGCCTGCCCCTACAGGGAATACTATTACATGCGCCAACAACTCCTTCTATCCTGTTATGGGAGTTGGTAAGATCATTTTGACTACTACTGATGGTAGTTCTTTCACTTTGTCAGATGCTTTGTTTGTGCTAGGGATCAAGAAAAATCTATTATCAGTTTTTGCATTAGCCAAGATTGGCTTGGTTGTGAAATTTGTTGATGACAAATGTACAGTTCATGATCTATCAAATGGCGACGTCATTATTGTTTCTGGCATTTTATGTCGTTGGCTGTATAAGCTCATAGACTATGAAATATCTATAAATGATTTGGCATGTGTAGTACATGATTCTCACGCTCTGTCAGATGCAAAGCTTTGGCATGCACACTTTGGTCATCTGAATTTTGCTAGTTTGCTACACCTGTAGAAATCTGAAATGGTGTCCTCTTTGCCCAAACTTGAGGCACCCGGTAAACATGTATGTGAAGGATGTATTTTGGGCAAAATGTGGTGTTCTTCCTTTCCAAAAGATGGTTAAGTTTGGGCTACTCAGAAATTGCAGCTTGTACATAGTGATGTCTATGGTCCTATGCAAACACCTTTTGGGAACTATATTTACTTCGTGACTTTCATCGATGATTTTTCCAGGCATGCATGGGTATATCCATTGAAGGCAAAGTTTGAAGTGTTTATGTGCTTCAAAAAGCTTCTAGCTTTGGCTGAAAACCTGTTAGCTTGTAAAATGGGCACCCTCTATTTTGATCGAGGGGGGGAATATATGTCTTCTGACCGTCGCTTGAATGTTTGCACAGTCAGAGACATTATCTCGCAAAACTGGGATTCGAGGGGGAGTTCTACAGTTCATAGTGCCGTGCACAACGGGAGGCCTTAGTTCCTTCCGGGAGTTCGCTCGCAGATGCCCGCATCAGAGGAAAGACGGCGGAGCTACCGCTGCTACTCAGATCACCGCTCAGTCATCTGATTAGTTCATAACCAACAATCCACATACCATATTTGACAGTGCAATTATCTTCTCACATGCAACCTATTCACGAGAGCCTATGAAGTGTCTCTAACAATGATGGATGTGCGAAATTCCCAGCTGTGCAACATGACAAAGTTTTTTTGGCAGGTAAATGGAGCTCCTATGAATGCGTTGTCATCGCCAGAGAATCCATCTTAGAACTCGAGACTTCTAGAGATAAAGAGACTTTCAGAGATGAACTTTTCTGAGAGAAAAATAGAAACCTGTATATGCTTCAGAAAAATGAAGTGTTGCACCTGCCAACGTCTCCAATACAAACGTGTGCAACTTCTTTGGTGCGATTCAATTTCCAGAGAAAATGTGACAGAAGGAATGATGTCACATCATTTTTTTCCTCTTCCGTATTCTATTATAAGCTGTGCACATTAGTTGGGCATATGACTTTGATAGCTTTGTTGCAATGTTTGGCTCGTTTTCTCTCACAGCTGATTAAGTGGGCCTCACACAGCCACTGACTCTGCAGGTTTCTTAAAAGAAAAAGGAATTAGCAGAGATTTGTGGCATAATTCCTTTTATATAAGTTTGAAGTGCTTCGAATTTGCAATTAAGGGAATGATGTAGTAGCATCTACATCCATTTGTTTTGCACAAAATTTCAGCTCTTTGTAAAGGATTAGACACTCCCACATGTATAAGTGGTAAGACCTTCCTTTGTACTCCTGGTATAGTCTTTCTCTCCATTTTCAGGTGCACATCGACGGGAACCAAATACTTTGTTAACCAAGCTTCTCCTTTCGAACCCCTACCTCATTCTTGACAATGGAGGAAAAGAATGAGTCCACTTTCACTGGTCAACATTTCCACACATGGCAAGTCAAAATGCAATATAAGCTCATGAAGAAAGGCCTATGGAGTATTGCTTGCGACAAGGAGAAGAAACCAACAACGCGAGAAGGTGAAGCTTCTTGGCAAGTCAAGGATGAGAAAGCATTATCCACCATCGCACTTGGACTAAGCAATCAATATGTGCATCACATTGATGAAAAGGGCACCGCCTATGATGCATGGGTACAACTTGATCATCTTTTTGGATCTAAAGCCAAATCTTCCAAAATCACCCTCCTTATGAACTTATTTGATCTCAAAATGGAGCCCAACTCTTCTCTGGCCTCCCATCTCAATATCTTCAAGAGTATGTGTACTCAACTTGTTGACATTGACAAAAAGCTTGATGAAGATGTACTCATTGCCTTGTTACTACGAAGTCTTCCCCAGTATTCATATGGCCACATCATTACCACACTTAGGCTTCTTCCACAACCAACCCTTAACGATGTTGAAGCTGCCCTCCTTGATGAAGAAAAGAATCTTCAACACCATAGCTCCTCTCAAGAGAAAGCTTTGTTCAGCAAGAAGAAACCACCTCATCAAAAGTACAAACCATGTCGTTTTTGCAAAAGAACAAATCATTCTGAAGAGAAATGCTACTACAAACCCAAGAAATATGCCAACATTAGTGAAGAAAGAAGTGATGGAGAATCTGATGGGTCACCCAAAGCAACTTTTTGTAAAGAATATCTCTTTTAAAGCATCTCATTTACACCACCTACTCCATGATGTAAACCCTTGTATATGTCTAGGGATCCCATATGTCCCTAGATCCCAACAAAAACCAACTTGGATCCCATATGTCCAAGTTATGCCCAAGGATGCCATATGTCCTTGGATCCTAAAAACCCATGGACTAAGTGATCCCATATGTCACTAGTACCCCATATTAAAAACAATAGGGTCATCACATGGAGGGGGGGTGTTGAGAGTTCCATGCTCCACCCTTTTGTCCAAAGCTAGTTTCATTCTCATGCAAGTTCACTTATCCCACATGCAAGGGAATTCTCCCAAACTCCATATAAGCAAGGCCTACCTTCACTCTCCACAAGTCATTCCACTCTTGCTCATTGCCAAGAGTGTGCTTCCTCTCCTCATGGAGTCTCCATGCTCATAGAGCATCATTTGTAAGTTCTTTCCCTTTTTAATCTATTCATCATGTTTTCATATCTTTTGTTCATTCCTCCATAGTTAACTTATTTTGTGATTAATTGTAGAGTAGGAGTAGCTTCTTTTATTTCAATAGTCTACACCTCTCCGGTTGTAGTCTCAGAATTGCATGAATTTTGGTGAGCATACTTAGCGTGTTTTCGAGATCAAAATGGCTTTGCTCTATGGTGCCGAATTCGCAATCTAAGATCATTTTGGCCTCCGAACGCACTATTGCAGCACTTGTGCAGGCTATTTCATCTTTTTGTGCCAAAGGTATATACCAGTTTTGGTTCACCAGTATAAGCATCTCGAAGTCTGCTACAAGTCTAGCAAAATTCGTCTCGGCAGTTTTGTTTAACTTTTTGAGATACAGTCAATATTTTGCATCAAGCTATTTTATCCACTAGCCATGATTGAAAGCAGTGATGTATTCCGTATGTTAGATGTTCAGGATAAGTTGGATGGTACCAACTACCCGTTATGTGCTTATATGATGCGACATGTATTGGTTGCAAAAAGACTGTGGAACATTGTGCAGGGTGTTTTAAAATGTCATATCACACTTACAACTGTTACAATTGCAGGTACTGACGCTGATGTAGAAGGTGTCGAAGATGATGATATTCTACATATTCTTGTTTGTGCTACGGTTTCTGCTACACCTACTACAGAGCAAATTCGTTGCAATGGTAGAGATGCCCAGGCACATGCATTGATAGCTTTGTCTGTCAAACGTGCCATTATTCCTCACATACGCTCTTGTAGAATAGTTAAGGATGCTTGGGATACACTTACCACATTGTATCAAGCTAGGAATGAGGCTCGTGTTGCATATCTCCAAAAACAGTTGGAGAGTGAGCACATGAATGAAGGTGATTCTATGGACATTTTTCTAACAAAGATCAAAGACTTGAAGAAACAATTGATTTATGTTGATGAGTTTATACGAGAGCTCACTTGTGCAGATCGTTCTGAATGATCTTCCTGATTCATATTAGAGTTTTTCTTCTACTCTTCGTTTGATGATGAAAGGCAATCCAAATGCCTTATCGTTTGAGGAGTTAGTCTTTGTTGTGTTGCAAGAAAATCAATCCAGGCAGAACAGGCCCATCATTAGGAAAAAAAGTGAACACTGCATGGGCCTTGTAAGGATTCCTACTTTTTTGGGATTAAGCTTAATCTTGTACTTTGTTAAGGGGACAAAGTGCATTTAATAGAGCACTTTTTGGTAGGTTGAAGTAGGCTTTTTTTAGGCTGAGCTAGGATCTTCTCTCTCTTCTGCACATAGAGAGAGAGAGAGAAAAACCACTTTCCACCTCATCAAATCCGTCCATCTTTATGAATAAAAAAATGAGTTTTCTGAAAAAGTCTCTTTTTCAGCTATTCTTTATTCAAAATGGCCCATACTTTTATGTATATGTCAGAACTTAATTTTTTTAGTCTTATTTTTATAAAAAATACTTTAAAAAACATACTTTTCAAAATCCCTCCAAAAGTTAAGTGCCACATCATCAAACTCGTAACTTTGGTTGCCCCAAAACATGAATTTTCAAAAAAAAAGCTCATTTTCCCTCTAACATACTGAAAAAAGTCATTTTGACCTATCCACATACCAAAACACACTTTTTTTCTTGCACACAGCTACTGTACTAGCCATTTCAGCCATCTCTGTGCTTCTTCCCATTCGGTGCTGGAGTTTTGGAACATCATGGTGCTCACATGTATTACGAACATGACACCAGCACCAGCGCGTGCTCCTCACACAAAGAGTGTACATGTTCGTGTTCGTACAGAATTTGCACCAACAACTAGAGGTAGCAATGACATAGATTCTCAAAATGCACGACGTGCAGCTGGAGAGAAGAATATTGATCTTTGGGTCAATGGTGCTTTGTATCCCTTGGATCCAATGGCAAATGTTCATCCTAGATTCCATAGTATCTCCACATTTCTACAATTCCTTGGTTGCGGTGAAGATGGACTGCTAGGCTATTGCAAGTGATTGTCTAACCATTCTACATCTATAGCAAATTATTGGATGCAACAATTTCATCACAACCATTTCAAGATACATAGTTAGAGAGTGTTATACACACTTTACAAAGTGCTATCAAATCTTTGGATGAGCACAATAATAGACTCCAACAAGATGTGGAAGAAAAAGAGAGCACAATTACAAAGTTAAAAGCCAATCTTACACAACTAAAAGAGACTCCACTTGGGATGAGATATAGGAAACGAACATTATCATCCTTTCAAGCTCTTTCAACTGGTGGTGGAGCACGGAAGCAACATGTTTACGCACTTAGGTATGTGGTTCCCTTGTTTATTTATGTTAAAAGACTTTTAGATTGAGTTTCTTATTGTGCAGGTCATTTGTTGAAGATGCGAGTGCTTCCTCAACAATGGAGGATCAATTGAAGTTTCTGAATTCTTGTCTTAGCAACAAACATGTGCTTATGATTTTGGATTCACCAATAGGAAATCACATCAAAACCCAAGTGATTAAAGATTTTGCAGGCAACTTAGAAGATATTATTAGTCCTAGTGAGGTATAGATGGTATGTGATGAAGCAGGTGTTAGTACTAGAGCGTACACTGCATTGTACAATCTTTTGAAGCAGGCTCTACAAAACAAAGGTATTTTCCAGAGCATTTTTCCATGCCCTTACAAGGTATCTCTGAAGAAGAAGATGACCAATGAGGATGTAGCCAATACTCTTGACAATTACCTGCATATAGAAGAGGTTATGCCTGCATCCATTTATCATTCATCTACATCAAAGAAAGAGTTGAAAAACACATCTAGAAAGGGATTCATCTACACAAAGTACAACAACATATTTGTCAATTTGGAGAGGCTTCAAAAGGAAATGGTTAAATTTTACAAATCCACAATTCAAGGTATATCCATTGTTTTGATAATGACATTCATAGTACTTTTAATAATATAATGTTTGTTATTTGATGTAGATTGTGGTTCCAAACTCAAGTTTGTATTGAAGCTAGACGAATGTCAAATCATAAAGGGACGTCGTATGGAGAGACTTAGTGTGACACTCATGAACGAAGCTATGGCCCATGCTATTATTGATGATAGTGAAGAATCTACCCATCACTTTACATATAGTGTCCAATCCGAGAAAGATATATGGTGGTTAGGTGCTATTGAAGTACCTAAAGAATCCAATGATGTTCTTACATGGATTTTCAGTAGGACCCCATGGATCACAGAGGTGATAACTTCTCAAATTCATGGTGCCAAAATCACTGTAGAAAGCCTCAGTGATTTTGAAGTAGAGTGGCACTTAGGTGGAGACTTAAAGACTATCAAGTGCATGTTGGGGTGCAAACAAGGTGCATCTACTCTCTATCCTTGTCCATATTGCACACGAGGTTATAAACGAACAAAGAGAAAACAAAACAACATAGATGATTTTGTTGATGACACAGATGCAACTCCATCTGTTGAATGGGATATACCTTTAATGAGGTGTCCCATGTTAGGTACACCTAATCGTGACATGTCAGATAAGGATTGGAATCCCATTATTACATTCCCTTTAATCAATGTCCACTTTTGCACCTTGCATGCCTTAATGAGAATTTTTTATAGACTATTAAAGCTCCATATAGAATACGCATTTGCCATGAAGCCAGTTGATAAATCTATTCAAGCTATAAAGAAATTGGAGGAACTTCTTAATTCAATTGGTTGTCATGGTGGAAATGTAACCCTAGTTGTGAAGAAAGTTGGAGAATCTCAAGATAGCTTGCAACAAGTGTCAATGACAAGGAATAAAGCAAGACATTTTTTTTAGAAGAGGTACTTGCACTCAAAATAATGAACAGTATGAGTTGTGGAAAGACCTATGCATGATCACAATAGACAATGACTCTCAAGTTGATCTTTGTAATAAGAGAAAGAAAGTTTGGTTGAGCTTTGATAAGTTGGTAGGCTTAACGGGTCTGACTAGGTCTAGTGGTATTCAACGTCAAATGTTTCAAGAAACATTAGTGGAGTTCACCAAGTGTTTCATTCAATATTGGGGAGAGAGCAATATAACACACTACATTGTAAGTGTAATCTTCTTCTACAAGTGTTCATTGCACTTACCTTTTTCCAATGTACTTAACAATTTTTAGCATATTCTGTTTGCACATGGAGCTTTTTTCATGCATCAATATGGGTCATTAGAGATTTTCAGTACCCAAAGAATGGAAAAGTCACACTACAAAGCGAGGGGTGTCTACTTCAAAAACACCCGACATGGTGGTGGTCCAATGCAATCAAACTACATGGAGGAGATGTTTAATTGGTTTTACCGCACTACATTCTCGAGAAAGTTTTTTGTGGAACGACTTAGGGATTCAAAATTGGCAAAACTTGCAAGAACGATGCAACACAACATTGCCAGTGAGAAGTGGAAGTCATCGTTAGGTCCTCTTCATCATGCTCAATGGCGTGCCAGGAGACAACGAGAAGGCTCAGCTTGGAAGTAAAGTGAATTTGTTATTTCCCACTATGTGGTAAACCCTATGATTATTGTAATCTTGGTTTCAATGTGTTATTATTTAATGCATAATATTCTGTATGGTTTTAAATAGGTTTTGTCCATTCTAGTGTGAACAAACAGTTTTTAAAAAACTCTATAAATAGAGAGAACTCACTTCATTTCACACTTTTTGCAACTCAAGAGAATGGCACGCACCAAGCAAACTGCAAGGAAAGATCGCGTCTTCTTTCCTAGCCCTCATCTAGGGACACAATGCCCACCATGGTTGCAACCCCCCCAAAGACCATGAAGTGGTTCCTGGAGCACATCTGTGCTTGTGTCACACGATGGCACACCACCTGGGAGCAATTCAACGCGAGAAAATGAAGTGTCCAATAGACAGGAGTATTTCACTCCAAGACGATCAGAGTCCATTTCAGATGATGAGCCACCAACAAGGACACCCATCAAGGAAAGACCCAAACAGAAGTTGATCACAAGGAGTGTACCAGAGAGCGAAGAGGAGTCATCCCCGAACGACGAAAGAAGCAATCAACCACCATGGAATGATATGCAAATTCCAACGAGCCATAGGGTGACACATGGAGATAAGACACTTCCACAAGGACAAGGGCAAATACCAACAGAGGAGGAAAGAGAGCAAAGTCAACAACCACATCGACAACAAAATGTGCAAGATGCAGTTGGGCCCTCACATCATGTACATCGGAGAAAAAAAACTATCAGCCACGACGTCGACCTCACTGCCAGCCAAACATACCTCCCAACACAAGAGCTCCACAAAGACGAAGGAAGCACTGTAGGGCTTTTGCAGAGATACGACACTACCAAAAGTCTGTTGAACTACTCATACCACAAAGAGCTTTTGCAAGGGTAGTGAAAGAGGAACTACAAAGCTACCAAGAAGGTCTACGAATACAATGGATAGCACTTGAAGCACTTCAAGAGGCAGCTGAGGCCTACCTCATCTTCATGCTTGAGGACTCTAACCTCTGTGCTATCCATGCCAAGAGAGTAACCATACAACCGAAGGACATTCAACTAGCAAGAAGAATTAGAGGAAATAACCCATGATGTGTATATTATACCCTATGATAGGCCTACTTTGCGATGTAATACAATGGATAATAGAAAATTTTGTTTTAACCTATATTCTTTGTCTTTTTTTTTCTCTCTCTCACTCTCTCTCTCTTTCAGTCAGTTATATATGGATTCAGTTAAACATGCATGCACTTGCCTATTGTTTTATGACTAGATATGTTCCTTTTCTACCTATTGATGTCCCACATGTCATTTTCATGCCAAAAAATCCCCAGCCACAGAAATGCGGGATTCAACCCTGCAAAATTTTTGCAGGGCTGAATCCCACGTTTCTGTGGCTGGGGTTTTTTTTGCATATTTTAGGCTTGTGTAAGCATAAAAGGTATGGCAGAGATGTAATGGTCTAGTAATTCAGAGGTTATACCCTACAGGTAATCATTGTATGCATAAAAGGTATGGATGAGATCTTTGGTCTAGTTAATGCTGAGGTTATACCCTATTGGTAATATTTGGTTTTGATTCTACCAAAACCAAGTGATAATGAAGAATTACATACTTTCCTATGCTTTGTAGCCCCTAAAAGCACCAGATAAGGCCAAAAAAGCCCCGGCCACAGAAATGCGAGAAACAACCCTGTAAAATTTTTGCAGGGCTGTTTCCCGCGTTTCTGTGGCTAAGGCTTTTTTGGCCTTTTTTATGCATATAAGTATACAAAAGACCAAAGGGACAATACAAAGACTTCAAATTAGATACAATTTGTGGAGAGAAGATAAGTTCAATTTATTAGCACATTCATATACAGGACTAGACAAATGAATGAAAGAAAAGTTTGTATTATCAAAACATTTACATCATTTCTAAGCTCCCTTCAATTTCTCTACAACTTTCTTTCTCCTTTGGAGATTGAGGTAGCTGGTAAGTCAATACAGATCTTGATATTACATGGGGGTCTTGCATTCCAAGACCCATGGCGATACCTATTTGCCCTAATACTTTTCCTCTAAAATTAATTCCTAATGTAGTTACAACTAAGGATTTCCTAACCAAAATGACACAATTAGTTCCTTGGGTAATTGTACATAAACACAAAATTTTGCTAAGGGCCTTCAAGCACCAAGTCATGAAGTGCCCATCCGGACTGTAGTCTTTGTGTATGATATTAAATTATCCATTTATTTAATTCAATTTCCACTTACATCATGAATCTTGTCTTCTTCCTCCCCTCTTCCAGGGGCATGAAGATCAATGCTAGAGTGGGCCATGCCACTCTGCTCTACTATGGGGGATGTAGGAATTTTTTGCTTCATTATCCTCTCCTGTGCTGCACTGAATTCCTCCTCCGTAGTAGAATTGTTGTCATCTTTTAAAGTATCAGCACACACCATTGCTATGGTGTCTGCCATAGAATCCCCAAGTGGGATTGACTTCTTTTCAAGTATGTCAATTGTGTTGTCAAGTGGAACATCTGACATTGTGGAGAAAATACTCAAGCATTCATCTAGACGTAGACCGAATGCCTTCTGAATGTCATGAAGTAAAATAAATTCCTCTCCATCCACAACGATGCTGGAGAGATATTCAAGTTCCACCTCTGGTAATGTGGGCTTAGAGGGGTTGAGATTTGAAGGGGGGGCCTCCTCCATGCTTGATTGCGCAAGTAGTTTATCCTCAACACCACTAGGAAATTCTAGGTGGATTGTAATGCTTTCTTTGGCAAAATTTATGGCCTCTGTTGAGGCTCATTCTTCTCCTTAACAAAACCCCCAATGACAAGGTTGGGGAGCTCAACAGGTGTAGGTTCAGGATCCTCATTAATGATAAAATATGTTTTTGCAATGTAGGAAAGGTACTTTGTACCCATCCTCTTCTTTTTGTTAAGTTCTTTTACTAATGGCACAGAGTCATCTAGTAAGTGCCCTGCAGTTTCAGCAATTGCCATGAAGCACTTAAGGCGCTTCATGAAGGCTTCATCACCTCTGTGTATGTAGAGTAGAAGGTCACATGGGAGCCATTTACCCTCATAAGGTGGTATTTCTATAGAGAAACGCAAGATGTAGTACTCAAGGAACTCTATGATTTCCTTGAGCACATCAAAGTTCAGTTGAATTGTTTTGTCTAGATCAGGGACTCTAGACAATAGGTCATACAAGTGGTTTTGACCTTTGAACTCAGTTGATTCCAAGAACTCATTGAAGAGTTCACGTGGACGTTTGGGTTGCAGGGTACTGGAGGATGCGGTAGGCATTGCGTGTGATGCTAGCTTGTGTGCATGCTCTGCAAGTGATTCTAGCTCTTCTTGGTTGCAAAAGTGAGAAATGAGAGAATAAGTGTTGCTTTTATAGTAGTTTCAAAATTTTAAAGTGAGTGGGACCCATTTTAAAACTAAAACTGATACCTTCAAATAAAACAATCATGCACAGAACTCTCAAAAAAAAACTTTGGCTCATAAAAAAGATTGAACAGAATCATTAACCAGAATAAGATACACCACATCTACACAATAGAAAAAATAAATTCTCAGAACTTTAAAATTATAATAAATTGCCATTGGAAAAATCAAAGATTTGGCAAATTGTACATCATATTGAGATCAAAAAATTTTACATGCTACATGTCTTGCATATTAAATACATTGTTGCAGACGAAGGATTATAAATGGAACATAGGTTGTGTGTACACTCTAGCACTCAAATAGTTCTTGAGCTATGACAATGAAAGTTGAGTTCCATCCACACTCCATTCAGGAAGGACTTTAATTTTATCCTCCAACCTCTTACCAATCTGCAGACAAATAGAAAACTTTAAATGAACATATTTGAGTATAAGAATTTATATAAACAAAAGAAAAAATACCATATGCTACTTACCTTATGCCCTTGTATTTTGAACTTTGATTGATCCAGATCCTCAAATCCCATGATTACTAGATGTTCTCTCACGTTGGCAAGAGTTCAATGATGATTTACTGAAATAACTTCCATTTCCTTGTTGGGCAAATTTATCTTAATTTCAAATGAAATAAAAAAACCCTCAGAACTTTGTAATGGTATCCATTCACCAAGTTTACACATCCAACGATCATAATAGAATCTAATGTACAATGAAGTACGATGTTTCAAGTATCAAAATCCTATGCTTGTTGCACCAATTTTACAAAGGTATCTATCCCCTTTGGTGCATCCTTCTACAAGTCCCCAATTTTCACCTAGCAAACCCTCTACCTGCTCATACGTGATATCTTTTAACATGAACATTGTTGAAGTCTCTAGAATTGTGAATATCTGAAATAAATGTACAAAACAATGAACAGGAACACACCAATGTAATCCTATAGATCTTGAAACTCTTGTAAATTTCAAAGAGTTGTGTATGTCCATCACCATCTTATGCTTCAAAGATGTTAATGTCCATACATCAGGTTGCGATCACTCGAGCTTTAAAAGAGAATCTACCTTAATCATCTCTAACCTACCAAGATCATTTGATGAAGAGGGTACAACATATGTATGTGTGTAAAAGAAAACTCTCTCATGTAATAGCTGAGCAGGACGGGCTTGTGGAAAGACTATCGACCCAACATCTACATGCAATGCTTGGAAAGTACCTGTAAGACTATGAAGTGGTTGTTCTTCCACCAAGGTAGAAGGAAATATGTCTACAACATAAAACTACACAACTTAGCTAGGTATATTATGAAATTTGGACAAAAGTCAATGAGTAATACTTACAGTTGATAGGATATCTCATTTTGTTTGAGTTTTCCAATTTCATGGTTGACATTGTGAAAACATGTTGTACAATGGCAACAGTTTCACCATTTTTGAGCTTTTTGAAGCCTAATAACTTCCCTTTCCAATGAAGATCCAAGTTTCCACGATCTCTTACACGGTGAGGACCAACACCAGAGGGTTGCATGTACACCCATGCACCTTTGCACAACTCATGTCCTAACCAAATTCCTTTTGTAGCCTTGATATTGTGACATTTTATCGCGATAACCTCATGTTTTGGACGTCTATGAGATTTAGGTTTCTCCATTGGAGTTCAGGCTATGGAAGTGACAGTAGGAATTCAAAGAAGATGATGCACAGAGAAAGAAATGGAGATGCAGAAGCTGCAATGGTGTGCTAGGGAGAGAAAGTAGTGGAAAGAGATGACTTTTTGGGACTTGGGTATGAAAATGTGAGGTTTTGGAGGGAGAAAGTTGCATTTTGAGTTATTTTTGAAAAAGTCACTTTTTTCACTTCAGTTCATGCACGGATTTTGATTTAGAACTCAAAAATAGCACTTTTGATCCTAAAAAGCGGTTGGGGGACCATTAAATGGTGTTATGATGAGTTTTATAACTTTTTGAAAATTTTCAATTTTTGGGCACAGGTAAGTTACGAGATTCCTTTCTCTCTCTAGAGGCAAAACCTGAACATAGGGGAATCCTGTCCCCTCATCCCCCTTCAGCCTAGTGATTTATAGGCTATAGACTGTGTCCACCACCCTCCTCTCATTGGTCCATCACTAATCACTCCTTAATCCAAAAGGCCCATGCAGGGTTCATTTTTTTCCCTAATGTTATGCGGGTTGCAGATCAAGCTTTCCTGGCTAGTCAGAAGGGCAAAGGAAAATGGAGCTCTTCAACTAGTAAGCAAAAATCTGCTAATTCTGCACAATTGAAGAGGGAAGAAAAAGATGAAAAGAAATAAAAAAAGAAGAAATTCTTTTACAAGTACTATCAAGAAAATGATCATATCATAAAGAGCTCTCCAAAATTGGCTGCTAAAGAGGCAAAGAAGAAAGAGGCTAGAATGGTTGTTGTAGAGGTTTCTACACAAAAAACAAAGTCTTGTAATCTTGTGGAAGAAGAAGAATGGGTGTTTACTATTGTTTGCAGTTTTGACCCATCTTCTCATGATCAGTGCATGTCTGCAGTAGACTCAGATGTTTGGTACTTTGATAGTAGGATGACCAAACATATCACCTCACAGTGCAGTTTCTTCACCTCACTTGAGCCTGCCCCTACAGGGAATACTATCACATGCGCCAACAAATCCTCTTATCCTATCATGGGAGTTGGTAAGATCATTTTGACTATTGTTGATGGTAGTTCTTTCAATTTGTCAGATGCTTTATTTGTGCCAAGGATTAAGAAGAATCTGTTATCAGTTTCAGCTTTAGCCAAGATTGGCTTGGTTGTGAAATTTGTTGATGACAGGTGTACTGTTCATGATCTCTCAAATGGCAATGTGATTATTGCTTCTGGCATTTTATGTCGTGGGCTATATAAGTTCATAAACTATGAAAAATCTTTGAATGATTCAGCATGTGCAGTACACGATTCTCAGGCTATGTCAGATGCAAAGCTTTGGCATGCACGCTTTGGTCATCTGAATTTTGCTAGTTTGCTATGCCTGCAGAAATCTGAAATGGTGTCCTCCTTGCCCAAACTTGAGGCACCTGGAAAACATGTTTGTGAAGGCTGTATTTTGGGCAAAATGTGGTGTTTATTTCCAAAAGATGGTTCAGTTCAGGCTACTCAAAAATTACAGCTTGTACATAGTGATGTCTATGGTCCTATGCAGATACCTTCTTTTGGAAATTATCTTTACTTCGTGACATTCATTGATAATTTTTCTAGGCATGCATGGGTATATCCATTGAAAGCAAAGTCCGAAGTGTTCATGTGCTTCAAACAGTTTCTGGTTTTGCTGAAAATATGTCAGCATGTAAAATGGGCACCTCTGTTCTGATCGAGGGGGGAATATATGTCTTCTGATTTTAATGTATTTCTAGCTGAACGTGGGATAAAACACCAGTGTACAGTGTCGTATACACCTCAACAGAATGGAGTTGCTGAACGGAAGAGCAGGTCACTCATGGAGATGATGAGGTTTATGGTCAAGAGTCATGCCTTACCACATAGTTTCTGGCTTGAGGCTGTTATGTGTGCAGCATATGTACTTAACATGTGTCCCACTAAAGCACTGCAGTCTATCACTCCATATGAGGCTTGGCATGATCGCAAGCTATCTGTTGCTCATCTACGTGTTTTTGGTTGTTTGGCATATGCATTAGTGCCTGAACAATATCACAAAAAAATGGATGATAAAGCAGTAAAATGTATTTTTGTTGGGTACAGTTCTGAAAGTAAAGACTATCCTATGTATCATCCACATACTAAATGCATTCTGGTTAGCCATGATGTTGTTTTTGTGGAAGATGTTATTCAACCATTGCTTTCATGTACTAAGGAGGCATCTGTTAGCTCCAAAGACATGTATGATACTTTGCTGCCTCTTTTTACAGGTGGACAGTCTAGTGCTGGTCCTAATGAGGCAACTTCTCAACCTTTGTAGGTTTCATGTAATGATGCAGATCATCCCATTTCTGATGCAAATTTACATGATGCACTTGTTGATGAGAGAGCTGATATTGAGTAGGAAAAAACTATGCCAAAATGGTTGGTGCAAACTTTGCATGACATCAAATTAGATGCACCTTTGTCATATCATACTCGATCAGGCTCTCATAGTGCCACTTTTGCATCAAATTGCTATGCTATGGCTGCCTCTAGTCTCTGTGATGAGAGTGAACCTGTTTTGTTTGATGAAGCACAAAACTCTGAAAATTGGATGGCTGCAATGCAATCTGAATATGATGTTATCATGAAAAATGGTCCCTGGTCTTTATGTGACTTGCCTCCTGGTAAGAACACCATTGGCACTAAGTGGGTATACAAGCTCAAGCGTAAACCTGATGGAACACTTGACATGTATAAGGCTAGGCTTGTTGCAAAGGGTTATGCGCAGGAAAGAGGCATTGATTTTGATGAAACCTTTGCTCCTACTTGCCGAATGACTACTGTTCGTAGCATATGTGCACTTGCAGCTCATCATGGTTGGAATGTACATCAGTTGGAT
Source organism: Ceratopteris richardii (assembly GCA_020310875.1). NCBI lineage: Eukaryota > Viridiplantae > Streptophyta > Polypodiopsida > Polypodiales > Pteridaceae > Ceratopteris > Ceratopteris richardii. Next base: position 141,511 of record MU260534.1, read on the forward strand.
ATCAGAACAGCATTTCAGAATGGTGACTTGCATGAAGAAGTGTATGTTTTTCAGCCCAGTGGCTTTGTGTAGAAAGAGCATGAAAAAACCAGGTGTGCAGGTTAAAGAAGTCATTATATGGTTTAAAGCAAGCACCATGTGCTTGGTATGAAAAAATACATGCCTATCTGATTGCACATGGTTTTGAGAACAGTCCAACTGAAAGCACCTTATATGTTAAGCGTGCTAATGATGTACTTTTGATCATTGTGGTTTATGTTGATTACATGCTCCTCATTGGTCCTCATGACATGCATATTGCTGATTTTAAGGCTGATTTGAATGCCTCATTTGAGATGTCTGATTTGGGGCATTTGCATCACTATTTGGGCATTCAATTTATGCAAGTTGATGGTGGAATGGCTTTGTGTCAAATGAAATATATTGACACATTATTGCAACGTTTTGGCCTTAAAGACTATAAGCCTATTGCCACTCCTATGGAGACAGGTTTATGATTGAGTCTTCATGATGTTGGAGATGCATTTGATGTTGTTCTCTATCAGCAGGGTGTTGGATGCTTGATTTACTTATGCATTACTCAGCTAGATATTCAGTTTGTTATCTCACAGATGAGCAAGTTTATGCATTGCCGAGGAGTCAAGCATTGGCAGGCGGTTAAGCACATCTTTCGCTACTTAAGTGGTACTCAGCTACTTGGGTTGTTTTATCCCAAGGGGGGATCACTACTGCCAGATTTGCATGCTTTTTCTGACTCTGATTGGGCTGGACACTCGTGTGTCCACTAGTAGCTTTTGCTTCATGCTTGGTAGCTCATGTATATCTTGGTTGAGCAAGAAGCAGCCTACTGTGGCCACTTCCAGTTGTGAGGCTGAATATATGACACCTTTCACAATGACTGTTGACTGTGTGTGGCTCAAATGCCTTATGGCTGATTTGGGTGTTGGTCAGTCTTCTGCCACCACCATCTTCACTGACAGTCAGAGCACATTGGTAGTTGCGAGGAACCCTGTGTTCCATGCTCGCACTAAGCACATTGAGGTGCATTATCATTATGTTAGGGAGAGGTTCTCTACTAGGGAGATCAGCTTGGCATATGTGTTGTCACTCTAACACAATGGCAAGTACCAATGTGAGGAGATTCACCTCATAAATGTCAATCTGCGGAGACGTGAGGACCGGTATGGAGACCATGAGCAAGTGATGGCACAAGTGCGTGAGTGAAAGCACACAAGCATGCACACACATACACACACGCGCGCACAAAGTAAGAGCAAAGAGTGGAACAATGGAAGATCTTCTATTACAAAAGAACTCTCTTACAAAGCTCAAATCTACAACAAGCTAACCTCAAAAATGAGCTCTCCAACCCTTTTTATAGTTTTTTGAGTGGTTTCGGCCCTATCCAGACCTAGTGTCTGGCCTAATTAAAAATTAGGTTCTAGGGCTTATTTGGGGGCTCAAACAGAGTCTAAAAATTATAAAAATTGGTAGGATGATAGTTCTGATACTCCTAAAGCTAGAGGACTCCTCGGCTTGGACAAAATGGAGTTGAAAAAATGAAAAATGGTATTTATAATGGTTTCTAGTGATAAAAATCACTATTTTTATAGGGATTTCTTCTGAAATTTGACATGTGCTTCTTGGAGCTCCCTATATGCTCCGTCTTCTTGAAGAAAATTTGACATGTGCTTCTTGGAGATCCCTATATGCTCCGTCTTCTTGTGCGTCCACCTCTTTGATGTGCTCTTATGCTTTGTCCTTGACCTTGAGCTTCTTTGTCCTTGACCTTGAGCTTCAACACTCCCCCCCCTCTTGAGTTTGTCATCTCTGACAGACCCTTGTTGTAGTGGTTGTTCCGTGTAGTACTTTGAGAGGTAGAGTTCCTCGTATCTCCACCAGATCGGTCTATCTTCCACCTGTAGCGGGGTTGCTTGTCCCATTCTTCATATTTAGTCCCTCTATATATGCTTCTTCCTTGATTCTAGCATGAGAGTGTATTGTTGAGCTTTCAAAAACTATGAGCTAATCAAAAGAGGTTATCACAGTTGATTGTGAGTAGCTCTCGGTGGTGGATTGCTTCTTGCTCTTGCTATTGTCACCTTGATGTCCTCTGGTTTTCAAAGATGGCTTCCCTAGTTTTCATGCCAAGTACTCGTGACCCATAATGACCGATCGGTAAGTGCATTAGTGCATGGGTTGGAAGAAGAATGTGCCTTGTGCACGGCCTTGTAATGTAGCCCTATGCATACATACTTGGGAAATGCATTGGAAGAAGTAGGGTGCAAGAATTTGGGTCTTGCACAAAGTGCTCAAGGGTATGCCGATGAAGAGGTTTCCTAGTTAATCATGGTTATAGTGTTGTTGAAGCATACAATTCCTACCATGGTGAAAGGTCCATCGATCTTCATCTCTTTGTGTTGTACCTCCATCATGGTGATTGACCATTGGCTTGTCTTTCTTATCGATGGATGTCCTTTTTGATGGTTCACTTTATGAGATTCTTCAAGCGCATAGTCTTGTCTCTCTATTTTTCTTTTCCTTTTTTTTGTGCTCGTGATGGCATAAAACAAGAAGAAAGAGGTTAGTATCAATAAAATATTTACATATGGCAAGTGTGTGTCTCATGTGCCTGGGATTTCTCAATGGTGTCTATGCATGGCCGTGTAATGTGGCCCTATATTAATGCATACTTTGGAAATGCATGGCCTAAATGGTGGAAAAGACAAGGTTATGCCAAAGGCACATGGTTGTTGCTGGTCGAGGCTTTTGATGTTACTTGTAGACTTGATGCAATCTTTGTTTGGAGGTGGCACTCAGATCTTGAAATGATGTAATCCTCCTTATAGGGATCCATTTTGTTGGAGATTCACTCACTAATTAGGCATAATGACATAAACACAAAGAGAAGTAGAAACAAAGCATTCAAAAAATCAAGCCTTAGTGAAGGGATAAATTCACGTCTGTAATATACAACGTAGAAACTTCCAGAATTAGAGTTTGTTGAAACCCAGATCAAAATGTATATAAGAGACAGCATAGAACTGGAATAAGATAGAAAAGAGAGTGAGTGCAAGTGTGTGCACGTATAGCAGATATAGAGATATAGAAGACGCCAGCGATTGCGTATGTAGAGATGAATAACAGAACCTGAAATGTCGGGTATTCATCTAAGAGAGATGTAAGGAGAAACTACTCAGTATAGGAGAGTTATCATGACTATGAGTGAAGTGAGGCCGAGTCATTTTTCTATACATCTTCTCTAATAGAAAACACATGTTCATGTGGAAGAATTTGAGCGCATTCTTCGTATGTGAAGAAATCTGAGAGATTTCATGTTACTGTGAAAGTTAGTTAATAGTTACAGTTTTTCTCAGTAAATGTTTTTCCGGTACTTCTACGAGTTAGATCTCGAAGTATAATGTAAAGTTTTGTATGAGAGATAGCTTATTTTGTAGCTAGACGTCTCTACTATAAACTGATCAAAAGACTTCTGTGAAACGGGACTTGTATACAGTACAAAGTTTGACCGGAAAGAGACATCCAGAACTGGTGAAGTTTTTTCTTAAACTTCAGATAGAGTTCATTAGTGAAGGAAGTTCAGTTATCACTTCCTTACTTCATGTATACACATTTGAAGTAACTACAAACAAAATTGCAATTGATTCCGGTAGTATTCCGGTACAATCACGGTGACATTTCGGTAACAGTCTGGTGAAGTTTCGGTGAATTTTGTGAGTTCAAAACACAGTTTGACAAAATTAAGTGACACAAAGATTGTTTAATTGTAAGCTAATACAGTAGTGTAAAGACTGAAGTAAATCAGTTCAGAATTGAAGCTTGAAGGAAACGTGAAGCTTTTTGTAAAGTGAATTTTTGGCGTTCACTAGATACAGTTATAAGTTTTCAGTTTCAGAAAATTTGCTAAGCTACTGATGATTATAGAGGTGTTCTAACATCACTCTAGCTTAGTTTCTGTGGTGTAAACAAATTCTGCAATAAGTGTTGCACCAATAGTGGTATCAGAGCAGGTTAATCAAAAGTGGTATCAGAGCAGGTTAATCAAAAGTGGTATCAGAGCGGTAAGATTCACAAGTGGTGCGAGAACAGAAAAAGTTCTGAAGAGTAGAAAAGGTTTCTTAGAAGAAGAAACGGAAAGAGAATTGGAAGAATTCTCATAAAGAAAGGTGAAAGCTGAGGTGATCAACAACAAACGGCATCAAGAAACGTTCCGAAGTAATTCTCAAGGGTAAAGGTTTGTAAAAGGTAAAACCTTTTAACATTACACTCACCGGAAGTAACAGAAACAAGAAGATCATGGTAGATCATATCTCAATTGATAAATTAGCTCATGATTGTTGGCATAATTCACAAGGATCAAACCAGAATCAGAACAATAACAATAGAGGTAGAAGCGGAAGATATCAAAGAGGAAGACAAAGCCAAAGAGGCGGATATGGTAGAGGTGGAGCAAGAGGTTGGGGACAGAATCAGTCTCACAACACTACCTACTACAACTATGCAAATGATACGCAGAATGATGGTCATACGACGTTGATGATGAACTTGATAAGTACATCAAAAAGTGAAGACCTCAAGGTATTCTATAATGACTCTAGTTCTTCAAATCATTTGTCAGGAAGTATAGAATTGTTATCAGAATTAGAAGGAGGTATTTCAAATCATACAGTACAGACTGGTGATAACACAAAACATAATGTAAGGTCAATTGGAAAGGTAAAGTGTAAGAATGGAGCTGACCTACTAACAAATGTTTTGTATGTTCCAACAATTCCAAAGAATCTGATCAATGTGGGTCAGATAGTAGAAAAAAAATTTTCAAGTCAGGTTTACAAATGAAGGAGTATTTGTTGAAGATCCAAAGAATGGATACAAACAGATTGTCCATGGTAAAAAGGAAGGTAGACTTTTTACTCTGAAAGTACAAGGGAATGTTGGTCAAGCCTTGATCACACATGGTGATGAGGTATTTACAGAACTAGACCTCTGGCATAAGAGGTTAGGACATTTTAATGAAAAGGGAATTAAAGCTATGGTAGAGAAACAGTCTGTGAGAGGATTACCAAACATGAAGAACCAACATATGATTCACAAATGTGAAGCCTGTCAGATGGGAAAAGCCCACAGGTTACCATTTTAGAAAAATGGTTACAAACATGATGGTGTGCTAGAGCTCATACATACAAATGTATGGGGACCGACAAAAGAAGGATCTATCAGCGGATCGAGGTATTATGTTCTGTTTATTGATGATGCAACAAGATGGATAACTCTTTATGTTTTGAAAGAGAAATCAGAAGTGTTTGGAGCTTTCAGACATTTTCATGCATATGCTGAAAGACTTACAGGACAGAAACTCAAAAGACTAAGGTCTGATGGAGGAGGAGAATATTTTTCTCGAGAGTTCAATGATTATTTGTAGAATGCAGGTATAAAAAGGGAAATAACTTGCAGGTATACACCGCAATAAAATGGAGTAGTAGACAGAAGAAACCGAACTCTAGTTGAGTTTGCAAGAGCGATGCGAAAGGAGAAGAATTGTCCAAATTATCTTTGGGCTGAGGCTGTAAATACAGCAACATATCTGGTAAACAGATTACAATGTACAAATTTAAATGGGATGACCCCTTATGAATCTTGGTGGGGCAAGAAACCAACACTTGATCATCGCAAAGTGTTTGGATCAGTTGCTTATGCTTATGTACCATCACAGTTGAGACATAAGCTTGAACCAAAAGCTGAAAAATATTTATTCATCGGATATGATGAAAAGCAGATGGGTTACAGGTTATGGAGTCCTCTAACCAAACAGTTTACTGTTTCCAGAGATGTGACATTTGATGAAGGAAAAAGCTGGTATGCAGATAAAGAACATAGTGTTGAAACACTTGAAGAAGAGATAAGAAGAAATGAAAAAGGTAAATCACATATGCAGGTAAATGGAGATGAAGATCATATGCAAGCAAGTACATCCAGGATCGGATCAGGTATGAGAAATGAAGATGGATCAAGATTTGATGAAGATGTGTATTCAGATACACATGAAGAGTTTGAACCTAGAAGGTCAAACAGAGTAAGAAAACAACCAACAAGGTATTCTTATGATACTTCGTATTTGACTCAGAAAAACTATGCTTACTTAGTAAAGGAGGACGAAGAACCTCTGAATTATAGTGAAGCAAAAGGTAAGAAAAATTGGGAAGAAGCAATGAAGGAAGAGTATAATGCACTAGAGGAGAACAAGACTTGGGAACTTGTTCCAAAACCAAATGGTAAGAAAGTGATTGGAAACAAATGGGTTTACAAAGTTAAGAAACTTGCAGATGGAAGGATAGCCAGATACAAAGCTAGACTTGTTGTCAAAGGCTATGCTCAGACATATGGCATAGATTATGATGAGACGTTTAGTCCGGTGGCAAAGATGCCAACCATAAGGACATTGATTGCTATAGCAGCATCAAAAGGATGGAAGCTAAGTCAGTTAGATATAAAGAATGCATTTCTGAATGGATATATATCAGATGAAGTCTACATGGAACAACCTGAAGGGTTTGTAAGTTCTAGTTACCCAGAACATGTTTGCAGATTAAGAAGAGCTCTCTATGGACTGAAGCAAGCTCCAAGAGCTTGGAATTACAGACTTGTGAAGTATCTCAATGACCTTGGATACCAAAGCTCAAAGGCAGATGCAAGTCTACTGATCAAGAAAATAGATGAAGGTATGATCTACATTTGTATTTATGTAGATGACATAATAATCACAGGAACCTCAGATGAAGGAATCAAAGAGGTAAAGAGACTGCTTGAAAAAGAGTTCAAGATCAGTGATCTAGGAAAGTTATTATACTTTCTTGGAATGGAAGTTACATATACAGATCATGGTATATATGTTTCGCAAGAAAGGTATCTCCTAAACTTACTGAAGAAGTTTAACATGGAGAATTGCAGAGAAGCTTCAACACCGCTTGAAGTAAATCATAAACTCAGCAAATATGGTGGTGCAGAGTTTAAAGATATGAGGAAATATCAGTCGTTAGTAGGAAGCTTAATCTATGCTACACTAACAAGACCAGATCTCAGTTATGCAGTTCTCTCACAATTTATGCATTGTCCGAAGGATCAACATTGGGTTGCAGGACAAAGAGTTCTTAGATATATCAAAAGAACTATAAAAGAAGGATTATATTATCCATTTTACATCATATATAAAGCTGAGAGCATACAGTGACTGGGTAGGAAGTCAAGATGACAGAAGGTCAACACATGGATATATGATATACATAGGAGATAAGCTTGTAAGCTGGTGTTCAAAGAAGCAACATATAGTAGCTTTATCGTCAACAGAAGCAAAATATAAAGGACTTGTGGAAGCAGCTAAAGAAGTGATATGGATGCAGACCTTGTTCAAAAGCATGGGTATTGATCAAGGTATACCTATCATACATGGAGACAATATGAGTTCATTATATCTTGCAGCAAATCTAGTATTTCATGCAAGAACAAAACACATAGAGATTCAATATCATTTCCTGAGGGAAAAGGTAATGAAGAAGGAGATTGAATTGGTATTCACTTCTACAAAAGATCAGATTGCAGATATTCTGACAAAGAGCTTAGATGGAGTAAAGACAAGCAGATTCAAAGAAATGGCAGGAATAAAAGAAAAGAAGAATATATGAAGACCGGAAGATGCTAATTAGTGATTGAGGGGGGCTGTTGGAGATTCACTCACTAATTAGGAATAACGACATAAAGACAAAGAGAAGTAGAAACAAAGCATTCAAAAAATCAAGCCTTAGTGAAGGGACAAATTCACGTCTGTAATATACAGCGTAGAAACTTCCAGAATTAGAGTTTGTTGAAACCTGGATCAAAATGTATATAAGAGAGAGCATAGAACCGGAATAAGATAGAAAAGAGAGTGAGTGCAAGTGTGTTCATGTATAGCAGATATAGAGATATAGAAGATGCCAGAGATTGCGTATGTAGAGATGAATAACAGAACCTGAAATGTCGGGTATTCATCTAAGAGAGATGGTAAGGAGAAACTACTCAGTATAGGAGAGTTCTCATGACTATGAGCGAAGTGAGGCCGAGTCATTTTTGTATACATCTTCTCTAATAGAAAACACATGTTCATGTGGAAGAATTTGAGCACATTCTTCGTATGTGAAGAAATCTGAGAGATTTCATGTTACTGTGAAAGTTAGTTAATAGTTACAGTTTTTCTCAGTAAATATTTTTCCGGTACTTCTAGGAGTTAGATCTCGAAGTATAATGTAAAGTTTTGTATGACAGATAGCTTATTTTGTAGCTAGACGTCTCTACTATAAACTGATCAAAAGACTTCTGTGAAACGGGACTTGTATACAGTACAAAGTCTGACCGGAAAGAGACATCCAGAACTGGTGAAGTTTTTTTCTTAAACTTCAGATAGAGTTCATTCAGTGAAGGAAGTTCATGTATCACTTCCTTACTTCATGTATACACATTTGAAGCAACTACAAACAAAATTGCAGTTGATTCCAGTAGTATTCCGATACAATTACGGTGACATTCCGGTAACAGTCTGGTGAAGTTCTGGTGAAATTTTGGTGAGTTCAAAACATAGTTTGACAAAATTAAGTGACACAAAGATTGTTTAACTGTAAGTTAATACAATAGTGTAAAGACTGAAGTAAATCAGTTCAGAATTGAAGCTTGAAGGAAACGTGAAGCTTTCTGTAAAGTGAATTTTCGGTGTTCACTAGATACAGTTATAAGTTTTCAGTTTCATAAAATTTGCTAAGCTACTGATGATTATAGAGGTGTTCTAACATCACTCTAGCTTAGTTTCTATGGTGTAAACGAATTCCGCAATAAGTGTTGCACCAACACATTTAAGAATAGTATTTGGCCTTATAGAGATCACCTCTGGCCTCTTCCTCTTTAGATGGTTGCTGAAACTTGGTGTCCAACGTGGTTGGCTCTTCGGTTCTGTGGAAGTTACTGGTACTTTTGGCTTCAAAACAACTACCCTTGATGATTATCTTTTTACTTTTGCTAAAGGGTTGAGTTTATCTTCTTTTGTTCTTTGTGCTCAGTTATTACCATTTTCTCTCCTTGGCCTCTTTGTTGAGACCTTTTGCATGGTGGAGAGCATAGGCCTTTGTGCATGTAAGAGTTCTTTTGGAACCCATAGGTGTAATCGCCCTTGTTGAGCTGCAACTAATTTCTTAGGCACCCAAATTTTTCGGAGACCATTTGGCTGAGTTGGTCTTGGTTGCTTGGCTCTTGTTTTCACATGGTTGCCTTGCCTGGGTGGGAATTGTGTTGGCAAGGTAGGTGGTTGCTTGCCTTTTTGTACCTAGATCTGATTGATGCCCGAAACTACTTTACTTTTGAAACCCCTTTGTCTACCTGACATAGCGGTTGTCATGTATTGTTACAACATCTTTTTTGCTAAGATTAGTCCTAGAAGAACTAAGAGAATGTGTGACATTTGGATTTGTGAGCATGCAATTCTCTAATTCTAATGTAATGCATTGTTCCTGTACCCAAACTTGCAGAATTTGACTTCTGAGGTTCAAATTGACTGCATGGTGGTAAATCCAATCCCAAGACAAGTGGCTCTGTGAGGTCCTCATCATGACACACTAGCATTTTGACTTTCATTGGGACATCTTGAAGGTAGAGGGGAAGTTCCACCTCACCCAAACAAGGGGTTTCCACACCTCCCAAACCTATGAGATAGGCTTCAATAACCAAAAACACGCAGATGAGCAACAGATGGCTTGTAGTCATGCCAAGCCTCATATAGAGTGATAGACTGTAGCGCTTTAGTGGGACACCTGTTCAGTACATATGTTGCACACATGACAGCCTCAAGCTAGAAACTATGTGGTAAAGCTTGACTCTTGACCATACACTTCGCCATCTCCATGAGTGACCTGTTCTTTCGTTTAGCAACTCCATTCTGTTGAGGTGTATACCGCACTCTACACTGGTGTTTTATCCCACGTTCAGCCAGAAATGCATTAAAATCAGAAGACATATATTCCCCCCCTCGATCTGAACGGAGGGTGCCCATTTTACATGCTAACAGATTTTCAGCCAAAACCAAAAACTGTTTGAAGCACATGAACACTTCGAACTTTTCCTTCAATGGATATACCCATGCATGCCTGGAAAAATCATCGATGAAAGTCACGAAGTAAAGATAATTCCCAAAAGAAGGTGTTTGCATAGGACCACAGACATCACTATGTACAAGCTGCAATTTCTGAGTAGCCCGAACTGAACCATCTTTTGGAAAGGATGAACGCTGCATTTTGCCCAAAATACAGCCTTCACAAACATGTTTTCTAGTTGCCTCCAGTTTGGGCAAAGAGAACACCATTTCAGATTTCTGAAAGTGTAGCAAACTAGCAAAATTCAGATGACCAAAGTGTGCATGCCAAAGCTTTGCATCTGACATAGCCTGAGAATCATTTACTGCACATGCCAAATCATTTGCAGATCTTTCATAGTCTATGAGCGTATACAACCCATGACATAAAATGCCAGAAGAAATAATCACATCGTAATTTGACAGATCATGAACTCTACACCTGTCATCAACAAATTTCACAACCAAGCCAATCTTGGCTAATGCAGAAACTGATAACAGGTTCTGCTTGATCCCTGGCACAAATAAACATCTGACAAAGTGAAAGAACTACCATCAGTAGTAGTCAAAATGATCTTACCAACTCCCATAACATGATAAGAGGAGTTGTTGGCGCATGTAACAGTATTCCCTGTAGGGGCAGGCTCGAGTGAAGAGAAGAAACTGCGCTACGAGGTAATATGTTTGGTCGCCCCACTGTCAAAGTACCAAACATCTGATTCTACTACAGACATGCACTGCTCATGAGAAGATGGGTCAAAACTGCAAACAGTAGTAAACGCCCATTCTTCTTCCTGCACAAGATTAGCAGACTCCGTTTTTGGTGTAGAGGCTTTTGCAACAACCATTCCAGCCTCTTTCTTCTTTGCCTCTTTTGCAGCCAGTTTTGGACAGTTCTTTATGATATGATCATTCCCTTTACAGTACCTACAAAACAATTTTTGCTTTTCTGATTTTTTCTCATCTTTGTCTTGATTCTTCGAATGTGCAACATTTGTAGATTTCTGCTTACTAGTAGAAGAGCTCCATTTTCCTTTGGCCTTCTGACTAGCCAGGAAAGCTTGATCTGGAACACGCATAATGGACCTAGTCTGCCTGGACTAATCTTCCTGCAACAGAACATAGACTAACTCCTCAAATGACAAGGCATTTGGATTGCCTTTCATCATCAACCGAAGAGTAGAAGCAAAACTCTGATATGAATCAGGAAGACCATTCAGAACGGTCTACACAAGTGAGCTATCTAGTATAACCTCATCAACAGAAATCAATTATTCCTTCAAGTCTTTGTTCTTTGTTAGGAAACTGTCCATAGAACCACCTTCATTCATGTGCTCACTCTCCAACTGTTTTCGGAGGTAAGCAACGCGAGCCTCATTCTTAGCTTGGTACAATGTGGTAAGTGTATCCCAAGCATCCTTAGCTGTTGTGCAAGAGCGAATATGTGGAATAATGGCATGTTTGATAGACAAAGCTATCAATGCATGTGCCTGGGCATCTCTGCCATCCCAACGAATCTGCTTTGCAGTAGGTGCAGCAGAAACTGCATCACAAATAGGAATATGCATAATAACATCATCTTCGACACCTTCTACATTAGCTTCAATACCTGCAGTTGTAACAATTGTAGGTGTGATAGGACATTTTTTGACAGCCTGCACAATGTTCCATAGTCCTTTTGCAACCAACACATGTCGCATCATATAAGCCCATAACGGGTAGTTGATACCATCCAACTTATCCTCAACAACCAACATATGGAATACATCACTACTTTTAGCCATGGCCGGTGACTAAAATACCTTGATGCAGAAAATTGACTGTATCTCAAAAAGTTGAACATAACTACCCAGACGAATTCTGCTAAACCTGTAGCAGACTTTGAGATGCTTATACTGGCAAACAGAAAGTAGTATATAAATTTGGCACAAAAAGACAAAATAGCCTGCACAAATGCTGTGATAGTGCGTTCGGAGGCCGAAACGAGCTCAGATCGCGATTTCGACACCACAGAGCGAAGCAGTTTTGATCTTTGAAACACCCTGAGTATGCTTACCAAATTTTGTGTGAATCTGAGACCGCAAACGGAGGAGTGTCAACGGCACCCTAGATGAAGCGACGACCTGCTCTGATACCAATTGTTGGAGTTAGACGTCTGCGGAAGCACGCAAACAACACAAGGAAGAAGAAGAAGCTTGGAGCACAACACACAATACTAAATATATTACTAGAGAATGTACAAAGATAAGTAGCCCATTAGGGCAATAGGCGTATATACAAGCTGGGGGAAAAAAACCTCCTAACGAGGGAAAAAAGTGCCCCGGCGGTCCTAGAGTGTTCACACACATCACTACCTAAATATATCAACAGTTTTGATAATTATTTGCAAAGATTCCACAATGTGCATGCACCATCCACATACATGTATTTTTGTTGATGCATATGATTAAGAAGGTCTAAATCTCTATCAGTCTCTTTAGTTGAAAATAAAGTATCTTTATTGAGTTTTAAATCCACAAAAGGCAATTACATTGTAAATTACAAAGATTCCATAATCTTTCTTAGGAAAATACCATTGGAATGAGGTGTCTGATTCCATGGTTTAACTGACATGCACCAAGCTACATTCTCTTAATATGTGCACATTCAAAATGTGAGGATTAATGCTTCTAGAAAGAACTGTAAGAAGATTAGAATTGTTATCAATAGTCATGTGCATTGAACGCATCCAAGGAATCCTCTAATTAGATCAAGCTATAAACATTTGGGATATCTTGAAATTTAAATCCCATCACAGCCTTGAAGATGATGGGCTTCCATAGACTTCTATCAACAAAATATAGAGATCATCCTAGAAATCATACTTCACTTAGAATTCGGACCTAAGAATTTTTATATTTTTCGAGATAAAATAAAATCTTCCTAGATTGATCGGAATCGAAATACATGGTTAGAATGAGAAGGAGAAACTCCTATTATGAGTTAGATTACTCCATGTTGCACACTACCTATGTTTATGCAAAGGTATGCCTAGTTATATTGCAAGGAATTGATGGGCTTGAGTGTGAGACTATGCAAGGAAAAAGTGTTCAAGATCTCACGGGTATGAATTGTTAATCGCTTTTAAACCTTTTGAAACTATTTTTTTATTTTTGGGAACTAGATGCAAATATATTTACAACTTTTACACATGATAAATTTGGTAAGGAGTGACAACCGATTTGATTAATTTTAAATAAACAAGCGCATAGCCAACCTTTCATCTCAAATTTGTCCATTTGGTACCACTCGAGAATGCTCTAATTGGAAAAACGTTTAGCTTCATTCCCAACACTTTCTCAAGCTCAAATCTAAATTCTTCATATCTATATATTCCTTGAACTTGCATATCTAGGTTCCATCCAATGCCTTTGTAAAAATCTCTACATCTTAGTACCTTATGTTTTTTTGTTCTAGCATTATCTCCCTTGTAAGTATGATTTCTTATTGATGTGGTATTTGACTTCAATGGGCTTAGATCTCGCAACGATCATACATCTTTCTTGCTAGATACATACTTCATTGTCAAAATAGATTAGAGCTCCTTGAACTACAAGCTCAAATCCTTACACAAATTTAAATCACATTCCCACAAGTGAGTTGATTTGATTCTCTAAATTCAACTTCAATTGAGGATACAGTAAGTGTGGGTTGCTTTTGGCAACTCCAATAGATTTCTTTGTTACCCAACATCACACAGATCTATCTGTGCTCCGATCAACTTTCCAACCCATGTTATGAAAGTATGCTTTGACCAAAAAATCATCTTAAAATGTATTTAATATACCATTATCCATTTTCTCCATGATGTATATTGGGACTTTTTTTCTCCCAAGTAAATTTGGATTCTTTGGAGTCCATATGTATTTTAACAACATGCACAAAAATGTGAGATATTAAGTCTTGGCCCAACAATAAGAGTTGTATAAAGATAATCCTTCCGCATCTTCTCATTCATATGCACTAAGTTTTAGGTTTGCACCCATTGGGTTTGTGGTTTCCTTTTGACAACTCTATCTCGTACTATGTCAAACATCCAATAAATATTTTATGCGAATAAGATAGATGCTATGGATCACGTGAATTCCACTAAAGTACTCGAGCTTTCTAAGGTCTAAGATCTTAAACATAACCCCAATCTTCCTCTCTTTCCTTAATTTTTTTTAGTCATACTTGTAATAATCAAATCATCAACATAAATACAAGTGTACACCACACTCACTATTCTTCTTCACGTACAATGAAAGGTTTAGATCTCTCTATTTGTAGACATACTTTTCCAAGTACTCCAAAGCTCTTTGAATCTAATGATTATCATGGCTTTGTACCTAGGAACCCTTTCATCTATGTGACTTATATTTTGCACGCCCTTCATATCCTTTCATCTTGGCACCAAAATCTGAGGATGGTTATCCTCAAACAAATAACATCCTCCATGGTAGTGGGTTCTTTACATGGCATTATCTTATTCACATATAAGCATAGTGTCCTAACTTAATAATATAAAAGTACCATAGATGAGCCTTCAAATTAGATGATTATCCCTAGTTGAGCTTCTCATGTCATTAGGAGTTAGTATAAACCTCTGTCTTCTTGTTTTCAATGTTGCAAATCCACGTGTTTCAATCTTCTCCATGTGTCTTCACTACGTATCCTAAGTCTAAGCAAAGTTGTGATTTATCTTTATCAACATTCTTGCCTTTTTCTTTCATATTTCTTCCATGACTTCTTGATGGCCTACTCATATGTCTTCTTTTTAGTGATGATCTATATCTACATTCTAAAATTGTGCTTCAATTGGATGGTCCATGTAATTGCATGCTTGAGTGGATTTATGCATACATCCTCTCTATCTTTTATACATATTCTATATACAATGCTTTTTTGCTTGCACATCATGGGACTAATTCATCAAAGGCTACATCCTTTGACACCTTTTTAACTCTTTTGTTTTATGATCATAACACCTTAAACCTTTTTTCCCAATGCAGTACCCAAAACCACATACCTATTTTGCACATGTACATGGCACCCACATCCAAAACAATGAGATGGAAATGTTGTGTGTTTTTTTGGGCAAGCTCAAGCATATTTTTTTCACTAAATAACTCCATTTTAAGGATTTTGAACCTTAGCAAAGTCAAACCACATGTTTGAAGGTGCAACCTTATCAAAAATGAAGCATTGAACCAACAAAACACACTCCAATGAAGAGAAAAAGTCACAAGGTAGCACAAGGGACAAGGAGGGCATGTGAAGAGACATAAAGGACATATGAAGAGTCATGGAAGGAACCCATGGCTATTTAAGAACCATCCAAGATCAGGCTAAGTGTGTTTATACGATAGAAGTTGGGGTGCTACTTGTACATGTGGTATTGAGCGATTGTCTATCATAGGAGTTCATATTCTCTCATATATCTCTCTAAACCTTTCCAAAGGGTGCTGAATTTCTATAGCAGCCTGTTAGGACTTCATTTTCTCTCAATAGGAAGCTCAATTTTTAGAGTTCTAATACTTCTTGGATTATAAGGCAAGGATTTTATAGCCAAAAGGGTTTTGAAAAAATATACTTGTACTATGATTTATAGTTGTTTCTTTATCTGCCAATCTATCCCAAAACCTAAAAGGAAAACTACTTTGTCTTGTGTGATAGAGTTTACTACTCTACAAATGTTCAATTGAAGTGATTCATAGCTCACTGGAATTCACTTATGTCTAGTTTATGTTGTTAGAAGGGTTTGTTAATTGAATTCAGGAACTGAGACCAGTTTTAGTGACATGTGAGAGTCCCTAGGTCTTGGGCAGGGTCCAAGCTTGTTGTTGTGCATAGGAGGAGAAATCTTCCATCAATGGTATGAGAGCAGCTTGAAGACATCAAGCTGAGTGCAAGAAGACTCAAATGAAGACCTGAAGTGAATCAAGATAACAAGGTGAAGTACTTGAAGGCTACATCAAGGAGGAGCATCTAGAGGAGTGCTCACCATGAAAGGAGCAAAGCTATCTATAGATTCTACAGAGGTAACACACACGTACTTTTATAATGGCTGATAATTCCAATGCTATTGAGAATCTTAGAAGGAAAACTACCATGCTTGGAGGTTTAGGATGCTCAATTTCATATTAAAAAAGTATCTAGGTGGCATCATTGATGGATTAGATGTCAAGGCAATACCATTGGATCCTATGGCACCTACCATAGTTGAGTTTAAGTTCATGAAAGATTTGGAGATCGAAAACAAAAAGGTAATGTTCATGATATGAAAATTTGTTAGTAATACCATGATTGACATATTCTGTCAATGGAGACAACTAAGGACATCTGGGATTACTTGGAGAGGATGTTTAGAACTAACAACAAAGCTAGGAAGATGTAGCTTAAGAATGAGCTTCACAACCTGTTGAGCCCATAAAATTCATATTGGTCAAAGTCAACTGCAATCAAAGTCAAATTGGTCAAAGTCAACAGGTGCAAAGTCAAAGTGTTCGAAGTACAGGTGACAAGGTGCACAGGTAGTGTGCCATTAATTGTCCACAAAGGGTAAATTGGAGAATGTGGGTTGCAGGTTGCAAAGGTATTTCTCTAATTTCCCTAAGGTTCAAAGTGCTTTTAAAGTGTTTGGGAAGGTTCAGGTGAACCCTCTTTTATGTGCAAAAGTGAAGACTTAAAAGGAAAATGTGAAGGTATGTGAAGCGGCAGCGTACACAGAAGTGAAAGTATGGCCCCCCAATTAAAATTTTTTGTTTTAGCCTAAAGTCATTACAGGACAAAACAGGGATTCGTTGGCTGCCCACTTGTGAAGACAATCTTGGGACATCAAAGTGAGCACCAAGATACTCTTGCAGTTAGGAGCGTACGTGAATTGACACTCAAATCAAGGCAAGGACTATTCTTGGACCATTCTAAGTGTAAGCAAGAGGAGCATAGCCTAAGCTAGGCAAGAGAGAGAAGTGCAAGAGACACACAGTGTGCTACGCAGAGAAGTGAAGTGCAAGGTGTGCATGAAGAGTGACTAAGGAAGTGTGTAGAGAAGTGCTAAGCTAGTCCCCCAAGGATCCCAAGGTCCCATTGCAGTGTGTGCGTGCCGACAGAAGGTGTCCAACCCTCCCCCTAATTGGAAGCTTGGTGCAAGGTGTGCACGCATGCAAGCTTGGAGCAGGTGGAGGTCTGGTGCAGAGGAGTCCGGCAGCAACAAGACCTTGGGTATTTGGTATTTTGTAAGAGCACTCTATGGAATTTTGCACAGAAGCATTGGTTGTATTGTGCACCACCATTGTAATTGTCTCATTATAATCAATCGACAGAGGCTTCTAGTGTGTATCTTTCTTCTTGTCTTTCCCTTTTTCTCCTACAAACACTCAAATCCCTTCTTGTCCAAGAAGCCCCCAACAAAATTTGGCACGCACGGTGGAACTCCAAGGAGATTCGAGCATAGGAGAAGACATATTGCAGTTGGAGAAACACTATTCAAGTGTCGACAATACGACTTCAGTGGACTAAGAAGTACATATTCTTATCAATTATCTCATACTAAGAGGACTATGAATAGCCCATGACTGCAACCTAGTCCCAAACATTGAGGGTCACCTGCAAGCAAACAAGAAGGAAGGCTGTTAGAAGATCATCTAGTCCACTTTCATCAACTTCATCAGTAAAGAGCATGGCTGGTCAGGTAGACTTGGAAACCCTACTATCAAGATTAAATATAAAATTTCCTTCTTTCAAAGGCCTAGCTCAGGAAGATCCAGACGAGCATATTAGAAGGTTTCTAGCACTATGCAAAACTAGAGGCTTAATGGGAAGAGAGGATGCGTTTTTTATACTCTTCCCTGCTACATTAGAAGGATTAGCAGATAAATGGTTCAGCCAATTTGCTGAGAACCATTTTACAACTTGGGACCTAATGAAAGATGCATTCAAAAATCAATTCTAGCATGGAAATACTACAGAGATCATCATAGAGGAATTAGAAAATTTGAGATTGGGTCCAGGTGAAAAGTTCCCAGAGTTTGTGACTAGGGCCAAGGCACTAATGGCTAAATTGTCGGATCCACCACATGATTTTCTTGTTAAGAAATGGTTAGCTAAGCCACTTCGAGTGGCCACCCAATGTAAAATCAAAGAATTAGTGTTGCCTACAGCCTTCATAGAGGAATTCATCAACACAGCTACACGATTGGAACAGATAAGGCAACAGTATGGAGCAACTTCTTCTCAACTACCATATTCTACAAAAATGGAGGATCATCCAGCTAAGGAAGGAGCTGCAGGGTTTAAAAAGGAATAAGCCCTACAAAGAGGAGGACAATGCTGTTACTCAGTTGAGAAGAGAGATTGAAGCACTAAAGCTCCAAAAGGAGGAGGAGGCCCAAGCAGAGGAATTGGCTCAGCTACGACAGGAGTTGCAGGAACTCAAAGGAGGTGGCATCAAGAGTGGACTTTGGTGTACCATGTGCAGTAAGCAAGGGCATATAGTAAGTGAATGTCCTCTGTTAAGTGTGACTTGCCAACTATGCAGGAAAGTTGGACATGAGGCCCAGAAATGCCAATCAAGAGGAATGCCTGCAACAACATATTGGACACAAGGAGGACCCCTACCACCAGCAAACGTGATGGCGGCTGCACCCAATCAAGGTAACAATTACAACCCTAGACATAGGGATAACTTTGGAAATGGGCCAAGGAGGCCAATTATTTGTTTCAGATGTGGAGAATGTGGGCACTATCAAAGTAGGTGCACTCTCCCAGAAAATGCCCCTCCTTGCAGGAACTGCCTAGAGGCCAGAGACCACTATACTAATGGTTGTCCTAAGAACCAAGCATCTTCATCTGGGCCCCACATTCAAATGATTTCTGTGTGCAAAGAAGAAAGGGTAGATCAAGTCCATGTGCCATCTCCATCTACCAGGGTGGTGCAGTTAGAAGAAATTGAATCTTTTACAGTGCAGACAAGAAGCAAGGGGAAGGCTCAAGTGGAAATAGGTCAAGAATCAATGATTAATGGATTAAAAAAAGTCAAAGATATGTCTGAGAACAAAGCCACCACATGTGCAGACACAAAGCAAAAAAGAAAATTTCATAGGTACTAGTGATGCCATTGGACATGCATTCAACTGGGCTCATGAGGAGTTTGATAAGTCAAAGGGAGCCCAGGCTCTTAAGGAATCAGAAGCTTCGAGACTACTCAAGTCCATGAAAAAGGAGGTTAGTATCTTTGATTTAATAAAGGTGGATGGGAAGTTCAGGTCAAAACTCTTGTAGATAATTGATGAAATGTCCACAACAAGCCTTGTGGCAAAGACTGCTGTAATGCATAAAGATAAAAGTTTAGGGGAAGCACCCCTCACAGATTACAAGAGCCCCCGGCTAACAGTCTCCATTAAAGGTCATGAGTTTCAAGGAGTTATTGTGGATGGTGGTTCTGGCATTAACTTGATGCCTGAATATACCATGAAAAAGATTGAACTATACCCTTCGAGACCTGCCAACTTCACTGTAACAATGGCAGACCAAAGCATAGTAAGGCCTATGGAAGTGGTCCCTGGAGTCCCAGTCAAGATACAAGGTACCATCTTTAACATGGACTTTGTTGTTTTAAGGCTGCCACAGGTAGAAGGAAGTTTCCCCTTGTTAATTGGGAGACCTTGGTTAAGGCATGCCAATGTGCTACATGACTGGGGCAAGGACACAATGTGGGTAAATCAAGAGGGAAAAGAGTTGCAGCAAATAATTTAGAAGAAGGTCCAGACAATCAAAGACATACCAGCATGATGCAAACGATTGGTATTTGTATGGAAGGAGAATTGGTGGACAACCCAGAAGCAGATCTATTTGAAGGAGCAGATTTGTATGAAGATGAAAACATGTTGGCTTGGCTCCATGCAGAAGACCCATCTTCCTGTTATGGAATTTTTCCAAACTCGAGTAGAGAAGAAGCATATGAAGAAAAAGAGGAAAACACTCAGGATACTGATTCAAGTGAAACAGTCTCAGTCAAAGGCCATAGCAAAGAGAAGAAAAGCAAAGCCCTTAAGTACAGCAGTGATGAAGATATTCCAACTCATATGTCAATGGCCATTTTTTTATGGATATTGGTATGGCTATCTTTTGTTATATCAATTTTTATGATAGTAAGTGCAGGGCTTTACAAGGATGTGGAAGGAGTACCTGCAAGTCTTTGGAAACAGAAGATGCAGTATGAAGGAGATAATATTTTATGGAAGGATTTAAGGTGGCCCTATCAAGTCGTCAACATGTCCAAAATAAAGACAAAACAAATGAAGTGTTGTACAATTGGAGATTATGGAAGAGTTTCTCTGAGTCAACATATCAAGATCATGGCTCAAGGCATATCATCAAGCCAACTAAAGAATTATGGATCACCTAGAACTGGCAAAAATTGTCCAGGTTGTACATAGCTTTCTCATTTTATTTTGCCTAAGTTTTACTAGTTTTCTTTATCCATTTCATGATTGTTCCTTGAGTTTTTAGCAAAAGTAGAAGGCATTTCATAACCTCTGCAAAAGTACATTTTTTGGGAATTTTTCAGCATTTTTTAGAATTTTTCTAGCATTTTTTATCCTTTTTTATCTCATTTTCTTGCCAAATAGGAGGAATAAATGAAGCTCTCTATGGTTTTGTGTGTCAAAATTACCCTAGAACTGTAGAAAAAAATTTTAGAAAATTTTGAGATTTTTTTTGGATTTTTTTATAATTTTTTGGATTTTTTCTCGGTTTTTCTCAAATTTTGGGGATTTTTCAAAAAAAAAAAAACCCACTTCGCTTTTTCGGATTACTTCAAACCCCCCCCCCCCTCTCCCCCCCCTTCCCCCCCCCCCTCCCCCCCCCCTTCCCCCCCCTCTCCCCCCCCCCCCCCCCTTCCCCCCTGTTGACAGTCAAGGTCACACACAAGCAGTGAAGCGCATCAATGAAGTGGACACACAAGAAGAAGGAGCATGTAGGGATCTCCAAAAAGCACATGTCAAATTTTTAGAACAAATCCCTATAAATATAGTGACTTTTGTCACTAAAAACCATTGTAAATACCATTTTCCATTTTTACAACTCCATTTTGTTCAAGCCGAGGAATCCTCAAGCTAGAGGAGTATTAGAAGTATCATTGTACCAATTTTCATAATTTTTAGATTCCGTTTGAGTCTCCAAATAAGCCTTGCATGTGTGTATGCTTTCACTCATTCACTTGTGCACTTCACTTGCTCTTGGTCTTCATACCAGTCCTCACGTCTTTGCGGATTGACATTTATGAGGTGAAGCTCCTCACGTTGGTACTTGCCATTGTGCTAGAGTGACACCAAATTTGGCGCTGTTGCCGGGGAGAGAGCTTGGAGGACGAGCGTGTGACGGTAAGACGTAGAGTAGCGACGTTGGAAGGTAAAAAAATCACCATTTTCAGTTCAGTTTCTGAGTTTTTCTTCTTTTTCATCCTCATCATCATCCCCATCTTCTCCCACCTTCATCTTCTCTGCTTTTTTCTTATTTTCAAGCATACACTCACCTCTTTTTTCACTTGAGACTGTGAGGAACAAGCACAGAGGGTGTTCAGAGCTAAAATGCTGAAGAAATCACCGTGAAATCCACCTCAAAACGTGAAAAAACTGAGCGCCAGTATCGCGGAGTGATGAGGACTGCGTGTGGTATCGCACAGGTGGTATCGCCAGTTTTGGAGATAGATTTTGCATCTACAAGCACATAAGAGTGACAAGGAGAACATAAGGTACACATATCTACAAAAATTTTTGAATTTGGGCTTAAAAATCTCCAAGTATCGTGTCCGGTTGAGTTTTGGTATCGCGATACGAAAATTCTCGAGTATCACGATACTTGTCGAGGTATCGTAACGTGCATGCCCACTTGAGGTATCGCAATACCATTCTGGTATCATATCGTCAAGTGTTGGTATCGCGATCGCGGTCACTCCAGTGGTATCGTATCATTGATCGAGCGGTATCGTATCGCACGTGACCGTGGTATCGTATCGCCACTTGCATAAGTATCCTATTGCGTGCAAAGTTGGTATCCTATCACCAACTCAGTATCATATCGCCTCCTGTTTTGGTATCGTATCGTGCACGCCCACTTGAGGTATCACGATACCATTCTGGTATCGTATCGTCAAGTGCTGGTATCGCGATCGTGGTCATCCCGGTGGTATCGTATCGTGGTCCACCTGGTATCATATCGTTGATCAAGCGGTATCGTATCGTGCCTATTCTAGTATCGTATCGTGTAAATTTTTGGTATCATATCGTCCACTAACTTGGTATCGTATCGTCGAATGCAGAGGTATCGTATCATGTGATTTCTGGTATCATGTCATGAGGTTGGTATCCTATCGTGGACTTGGTGGTATCGTCTAGGGAGTGGTATCGTATCGTCTAAGGTGGTATCGTCCATAGTGGTATCGCATAGAAAATGGTATCGTATCGCCTGTCCTGAGGTACTCCCAGAGAGATCATGTTTCCCTGTTTTAACCCCAGAACCCTGAACTCGCATAACTTTCTCATACGAAATCCGTTCGGAGTGATTTTGGGCTCGTTGGAAAGCTCATGGGGATTATTAGATAGGGTATTTTGAAGTTGACCCTCAGGTTGGACTAGGAAGCAAGCGGTTCCACAAGATTTTGAGCAATTCAAAGGACAATTTTGGACTTGTAGAAAAGGCTTATGAACCTAAGATCAAGTAGACACTTAGGAAGAGAAAGATAAAGTACCAAATCACTTGAACCTAGGGTAAACCACACAACCAAGTCAGGGACTCACAACTCAATGATTAGCACTACGTGCCGAGTTCACAGACAGGTGAGTCAAAAATGTCATTTAACTGGGAGAGACTCTTGGCTTCTAAAGTACATGCATAGATCCATACCTAGAGAAGGTCTTATGTCTACAGCGGAAGGGGAATATACGATTTCTCTTCAATACGTATCCACTAACCTGCAAGGAATACCCATCTACCTTGACAGTCTATACAAGTCAGTAGCAAGAATGAGAAATACTACTGAATTAGAAATAGTTCCAAGACCAACTGTGAAGTACGAAGATGGAGTCTACATGGACAAGATGGGCCAGATCTATGTAGTAACTGAAAACCCTGATCAGATTAATGAAAGAGGAGAGTTAGCTCGAGGTCATGCAACTACCTCACAAAACCCATTCGAGACCCATCAAAGAATAGAAAATGTGATGTTAGGACAAATGAGCCAAGGTACTAGACCCGATAGACCACATGAACAATTCACCATGCCAAGAATCAACCCCCACGACCACACTAGTCAGAGAATGGGAAATATGAATAGACCTACCTTTAGGACAGAACCGCCCCAAGGTGTCCCCATCATAATGCAATCCCCAAAGCCAGACAAAAGAGTGAGACCAATCCAATTGGCCAAATGTATGCGAAATCGTTACGATGGCACAGGAGAGCCCTATGACCACATAGTAGAATTCAAGCAAGTGTTACGAGCGGAGCAAGTGGATGACTTTTTCACACAATATGAATCCTGGCTAACCCTCACAGGAATAGCCTTGACTTGGTTTCAATCCTTGGATCCAAATTCCTTTGGCAATATCGAACAATTCTTCCAAGAATTTATCTGGGAATTCACTAAGCGAGGGATCAAGCACAATTCGTCATCCTTGTGTGTGTATGTATATGTGTGGGTATGTGTGGGTATGTGTATGTATGTGTAAGTGTAAGTATGTATGTGTAAGTGTATGTATGTGTGTTTATGTATGCATGTTTATAAATTTAAAGTTTTTTTATATTCTGATCCTTTTTTTGTTTGAGATATAAATAACAGGAGATATTCTATGGTAGAACAAAATAAGAGAAGACCTAACATACCACCTGAGACATGGCAATTGTTTCGTAGATGGCTAAGTCTTTAGGAATCATTTCCTTAGTAGAAGGTATACAAATTAATAGTTTATATTATTGTGACTTATAATTCTCATATGTGTTATAAATGTTTTACGTTTAATCTATGTATTTTTGTTTCATTAGATAAACATAGGGTGCTACAAACAAGAGAGTTGAGTCAGGTCATACATCACACTTAGGCCAAATGGGCCATCATGGTTTTGAAGCTACATTTGTAAGTATATCCATTATTGACACTATATTTTTTTATTTTAGTTGAAACACTAATTATTTATCTTTTTAATTTGTTTCAATGCAAAGAAAGGATAATGGTCCATATCCTACGAAAAAAGTCAATTGATATGGCTACACATTGTGGATATCAATGTCTGAGTGAGTACATGTGAGATCACCCAAATACTTTTGTGAGTATTATTAAATTTTCATATAATTATTTAACTTTTATTGATGTTTTATATGTTTTATTTATTTATGTTTGTTATATGTAATACAAGAGTATTATGGAGAGGAAGATATGGATCAGGTGGATAGACAAACACAACCAAGACGATCTTGATCTTCACAGAGTGCTCACACCTCTAACCATGATGCCTTTATAGATACATCAAATCATGCAGATTATCATGATGATGAGGACTTACATGATGATGTGGATATTCATAATCAGGATAATTGATATATTACATTGGATATATAATTTACATTGATATACATATTTTTTTATATCTATATATTTTCTCATTCCAGTTATGTTTTGAATCATGTTTATGGTACTAATTAATGAAAAGTCTTGTTTTAATAATTTTTATTATTGTTCATATTTAATATGTGATTTATTACTTTAATTATATAATTCATTCATATTATATGTGTGTTTGTGTGTATATATTGTTGACATAAGCAATGTCTACTCTTGTTAGGGTAGCATAGTTGAGACTCCCTACAAGTTTTTGATAACATGTAACATCCTCAAGGATTTCTTCTTCATGAGAACTAAGCTTATGGTTGAGTTCCATGGGAGTACTTGTAATTTTAGTGTTCTCCATCTTAAATTTTACCAACATATGATGAATATAATTTCTCTTAGCAATAAATATACCAGAATCTGTATACACAAGCTCTAAGCCAAGAAAGTATGTTAACAAACCAAGATCTCTGATTTTAAATTCTTCAATTAGTTGAGCCTTAACTTGTTTGATGCCATTAGCATCATTCCCTATAATGATAATGTCATCCACATAGACACATAAGTAGATAACTTCTGAGTTGGTCTTCTTTATAGATAAAGAAGAATCTACCTTGCTAGCCACAAAACCTTGATCCTGCAAATAAGTAACAAGCCTATGGTTCCAAGCTCTAGGATCTTGCTTTAGGCCATAAAGTGCCTTCTTTAGCTTGCGTACATAACTTGATTTATCTTTATCTTCAAACCCTCGTGGTTGTGACATATACACCTTCTGATATCCATCCATTTAAGAATGCATTCTTGACATCTAACTGAGGTAGGTTTCAATTCTTGGAAGCCACAACACTTACCAAAACCCTAATTGTTGGCATCTTTGCCATAGGTGAAAAGGTTTCTTCATACTCCATCCCAGGGATTTGAGCAAACCCCTTTGCCACTAATCTTGCCTTGTACCTATTTATAGAACCATCTGAATTCTTTTTGGTTTTATATATCCACCTGGATCCCATAAGCTTCATGCTTGGCTTCTTGGGAACCAAGTCCTAAGTATGGTTTTCCTAAAGTGCTTCTACTTCTTCTTGCATGGCTTCTCTCCATTCTTTCCTCTTACTAGCCTCTTCAAATGAGGAAGGTTCTTCTATCATAGAGTTTTTCGTGATATACACAAAATGCTTGGTGACTAATGATGTATCATAGCCATACCTTATGGGCTTTTTACTCTCCCTTTGAGATCTCCTAAGTGCTTGATTCGAGGACTCTAGAATGTCTTCCAGTTGCTTCATCTTGACCTTGCCTTTTGACTTCCAAGCCTGGAGATCAATTTTCTCTTCATCCTTTGAATTGATATCTTCTGTTAATTGTTGATCTTCATGAGTGAGAGTTGGAAATTCATTTTCCAAATCATAAGGTAACTTGATCTTCCTGCAATCATCTTCAAACCATGAATTATTTTCATCAAATACTCCATCCCTACTAACTATAAATCCTTTGTTAGTGGGATTGTATAGCCTATAACCCTTTTGGCTTTGGTCATACCCAATGAATATACACTTTTTAACTTTAGGGTCAAGCTTCCCTCTAATCTGTCAGGGAATGTGTGCATAAGCAATGCATCCAAATATTTTGCAATGATCCAATGAGGGTATCCTGTCATTCCATGCTTCATAGGGTGTCATTCCATCCAAGGATTTTGTTGGAGATAGACGTCTGCGGAAGCACGCGAACAGCACAAGGAAGAAGAAGAAGCTTGGAGCACAACACACAAGACTGAATGTATTACTAGAGAATGTACAAAGATAAGTAGCCCATTAGGGCAATAGGCGTATATACAAGCCGGGGGAAAAAAACCTCCTAAAGAGGGAAAAAAGTGCCCCGGCGGTCCTAGAGTGTTCACACACATCACTACCTAAATATATCAACAAATCCCCCCTGGGAGTGATGCGGTGAACAAGGAGCTGGCACTCATGTATAAGGAAGTGCCAAGCTATGTGGAAATCACTCCACAAAAGGAAGTATGCCCAAAGCTTTGCGGAAAGCTTCAAACTTCTCCCTAGGCAGAGCCTTCGTGAAAAGGTCTGCAATGTTCTCCTGCGTGGGCACATATGCCAAGCTGATCTCCCCAGCAGAGAACCTCTCCCTGACATAGTGATAATGCACCTCAATGTGCTTAGTGCGAGCATGGAACACAGGGTTCCTCGCAACTGCCAATGCGCTCTGACTATCAGTGAAGATGGTGGTGGCAGAAGACTGGCCAACACCCAAATCAGCCATAAGGCGTCTGAGCCACACACACTCAACAGTCGCTGTGAAAGCTGCCCTATACTCAGCCTCACAACTGGAAGTGGCCACAGTAGGTTGCTTCTTGCTCAACCAAGATATACATGAGCTACCAAGCATGAAGCAAAAACCACTGGTGGACACACGAGTGTCATAGCAACCAGCCCAATCTGAGTCAGAAAAAGCATGCAAATCTGGCGGTAGTGATCCCCCCTTGGGATAAAACAACCCAAGTAGCCGAGTACCACTCAAGTAGCGAAAGATGCGCTTAACCGCTTTCCAATGCGTGACTCTTGGGCAATGCATAAACCTGCTCATCTGTGAGACAGCAAACTGAATATCTGGCCAAGTAATGCATAAGTAAATCAAGCATCCAACAGCCTGCTGATAGAGAACAGCATCAAATGCATCTCCAGCATCATGAAGACTCAATCGTAAACCTGTCTCCATAGGAGTGGCAATAGGCTTACAGTCTTCAAGGCCAAAACGTTGCAATAATGTGTCAATATATTTCGTTTGACACAAAGCCATTCCACCATCAACGTGCATAAACTGAATGCCCAAATAGTGATGCAAATGCCCCAAATCAGACATCTCAAATGAGGCATGCAAATCAGCCTTAAAATCAGCAATATGTGTCTCAATAGGACCAGTGAGCAGCATGTCATCAACATAGACAACAATGATCAGAAGCACATCATTAGCACGCTTAACATATAAGGTGCTTTCAGTTGGACTATTCTCAAAACCATGTGCAATCAGATAGGCATGTATCTTCTCATACCAAGCACGTGGTGCTTGCTTTAAACCATATAATGCCTTCTTTAACCTGCAAACCTGGTTTTCATGCCCTTTCTGCACAAAGCCACGGGGCTGAAAAACATACACTTCTTCATGCAAGTGCTCAAATGCTGCGAACAGTAGTCATACGGCATGTAGGTGCAAAGGTCTCATCAAAATCAATGCCTCTTTCCTGTGCATAACCCTTTGCAACAAGCCTAGCCTTATACCTGTCAACTGTACCATCAGGTTTACGCTTCAGCTTGTATACCCACTTAGTGCCAATGGCCTTCTTGCCAGGAGGCAAGTCACATAAAGACCATGTACCATTCTTCATTATAGCATCATATTCAGATTGCATAGCAGCCATCCAATTTTTTGAATTTTGTGCTTCATCAAAAGAAACAGGCTCATTCTCATCACAGAGACTAGATGCAGCCATAGCATAGCAATCTGATGCAAAGGAGGCACTATGAGAGCCTGAACGAGTACGATATGACAAAGGTGCATCTAATTTGATGTCACGCAAAGTCTGCACCAGCCATTTTGGCATAGTTTTTGCCTGCTCAATATCAGGTCTCTCATCAACAAGTGCATCATGTAAATCTGCATCAGAAATGGAATGATCTGCATCATCATATGAAACCTGCAAAGGCTGAGAAGTTGCCTCATTAGGACCAGCACTAGCCTGTCCACCTGTAAAAAGAGGCATCAAAGTATCATACATGTCTTTGGAGCTAACAGATGTCTCCTTAGTACATGAAAGCAATGGCTGAATAGCATCTTCCACAAAGACAACATCACGGCTAACCAGAATGCGTTTAGTCTGTGGATGATACAGACGATAGTCTTTACTTTCAGAACTGTACCCAACAAAAATACATTTTACTGCCTTATCATCCAATTTTCAGCGATGTTGTTCAGGCACTAATGCATATGCCAAACAACCAAAAACACGCAGATGAGCAACAGATGGCTTGCGGTCATGCCAAGCCTCATATGGAGTGATAGACTGCAACGCTTTAGTGGGACACCTGTTCAGTACATATGCTACACACATGACAGCCTCAAGCCAGAAACTATGTGGTAAAGCCTGACTTTTGACCATGCACCTCGCCATCTCCATGAGTGACCTGTTCTTTCGTTAAGCAACTCCATTCTGTTGAGGTGTATATGGCACTGTACACTGGTGTTTTATCCCACGTTCAGCCAGAAATGCATTAAAATCTGAAGACATATATTCCCCCCCTCGATCAGAACGGAGGGTGCCCATTTTACATGCTGACAGATTTTCAGCCAAAACCAAAAACTGTTTGAAGCACATGAATACTTCGGACTTTGCTTTGAGTGGATATACCCATGCATGCCTGGAAAAATCATCAATGAAAGTCACGAAGTAAAGGTAATTTCCAAAAGAGGGTGTCTGCATAGGACCACAGACATCACTATGTACAAGCTGCAATTTCTGCGTAGCCCGAACTGTACCATCTTTTGGAAAGGAAGAACGCTGCATTTTGCCCAAAATAGAGCCTTCACAAACATGTTTTCCAGGTGCTTCAAGTTTGGGCAAAGAGGACACCATTTCAGATTTCTGCAGGCGTAACAAACTAGCAAAATTCAGATGACCAAAGCGTGCATGCCAAAGCTTTGCATCTGACATAGCCTGAGAATCATGAACTGCACATGCCGAATTATTCACAGATCTTTCATAGTCTATGAGCTTATACAGCCCACGACATAAAATGCCAGAAGCAATAATCACATCGCCATTTGAGAGATCATGAATTGTACACCTATCATCAACGAATTTCACAACCAAGCCAATCTTGGCTAATGAAGAAACTGATAACAGGTTCTTTTTGATCCCTGGCACAAATAAAGCATCTGACAAAGTGAAAGAACTACCATCAACAGTAGTCAGAATGATCTTACCAACTCCCATAACAGGATAAGAGGAGTTATTGGCGCATGTGACAGTATTCCCTGTAGGGGTAGGCTCGAGTGAAGAGAAGAAACTGCGCTGCGAGGTAATATGTTTGGTCGCCCCACTGTCAAAGTACCAAACATCTGAGTCTACTGCAGACATGCACTGATCATGTGAAGATGGGTCAAAACTGCAGACAGTAGTAAACGCCCATTCTTCTTCCTGCACAAGATTTGCAGACTCTGTTTTTGGTGTAGAGGCCTCTGCAACAACCATTCCAGCCTCTTTCTTCTTTGCCTCTTTAGCAGCCAGTTTTGGACAGTTCTTTATAATATGATCATTTCCTTTACAGTACTTGCAGAACAATTTCTGCTTTTCTGATTTCTTTTCATCTTTATCCTGGTTCTTTGATTGTGCAGCATTTGCAGATTTCTGCTTACTAGTAGAAGAGCTCCATTTTCCTTTGCCCTTCTGACTAGCCAGGAAAGCTTGATCTGCAACACGCATAATGGACCTGTTCTGCCTGGACTGATCTTCCTACAACAGAACAGAGACTAATTGCATCTTACTTGTTGTAGCTCTGATACCATTGTTGAAGGAGATGGTGCATAGTCTTCAAAGATGAAGTGGTGTTGCTTAAACCTGCTTGACACCAACCAAGAACAACTGTTGGAGATTGTAGTGGGCCTCTTTAGCAGGCTAATGATCATAAATAATCACATATGATATTTGGAACATGATCCACTAATCAATGGATCAAAACAGATAGGTAGGAAATTGATCGAAGATCAAAAACTTGTTATCCTTGTCTCTACACCTACTCAATATATTGAACGGTTCTCTGACCACAGTAGCAATTAGCTTAATTCCTCTTGGTGATGTCCAATTAGCTTAGGTAGCTACCAATGATGAGTGATTTCATCAAAAATGATGACCTACATGTTGAGTATGGTGTTTAGCAAATCATAGGACATGCCCGATATTTTTGTGGTGCATCAGTCAACAGACCAGAGAGTAATAACGTGCTAATATCTCATGATTCAGAAAAGCAATGATAATGAGTTTTTGTACCAATATAGTAGACAATATACTGAATATATCATGCTTTAAATCATTGCAAATGAAAGAACAAGCTCTGAGAAGATCACTATACTAATGTAGTCATGGCAGAGAAGTGAAGTGAAGATATAATGCAATGTATGTATTAAATCATGTTCAAATACAATGTCATTGAAAATAATCAATTACACAATGTGAGAAGTAGGAATGAGCTATATAGTGAGCTCTTCAAATCACAATGTGTCCTTACTAATTGATGTCATGGAATCGAGATATCACACGTGTCTTTTGATCCTCCTTTTATAGTTGAGTTTGGAGCCAACCTTTTAAATTCAAATTCAAAAGTTCACCCAAAAGTGAGTCCTAAAGTATAGGATATATTCTCTCATTACTCAACTACCAAATGAGTCGATATTTGATGCTTTCTAACTCCATGTGCAAGTAGTGCACTTTTACAAAATAAATATACTTGAATTTACAAGGGATTGATCACATAAGACTTCATGACCAATATGCTAATCAATCAAGTATGTGGGCTTAGATTCTCTTGCACCAACATATATGTATGTATGTGTGTGTATTTGTGTGTGTATAAAATGTATGTATCCACATGTAGGTATATATCTATATTTGTGTACGTGTGTCTACATTTATGTATATATGTGTATCTATGTGTGTATATATGTGCGTGTAGATATGTTTTATGCAGATGCATGTGTGTATGTGTATGTGCATATGTGTGTATGTGCATATGCATGTGTGTATGTGTATATGTGTATGTGCATATGTATGTGTATGTGTGTGTATATGTGTATATGTGTATATGTGTAAATGTGTATATGTTTATATGTGTGTATGTGCATATGTATGTGTATGTGTATAAGTGTATGTATGTGTGTGTATGTGTATGTGTAGGTGTATATGCATGTGCATGTGCATGTGTGCATACATGTGTATGTGTATGTGTATGTGTATGTGTATGTGTATGTGTATGTGTATGTGTATGTGTATGTGTATGTGTATGTGTATGTGTATGTGTATGTGTATGTGTATGTGTATGTGTATGTGTATGTGTATGTGTATGTGTATGTGTATGTGTATGTGTATGTGTATGTGTATGTGTATGTGTATGTGTATGTGTATGTGTATGTGTATGTGTATGTGTATGTGTATGTGTATGTGTATGTGTATGTGTATGTGTATGTGATGTGTATGTGTATGTGTATGTGTATGTGTATGTGTATGTGTATGTGTATGTGTATGTGTATGTGTATGTGTATGTGTATGTGTATGTGTATGTGTATGTGTATGTGTATGTGTATTGTGTATGTGTATGTGTATGTGTATGTGTATGAGTGTGTATATGTATATATGTGCATGTGTATGTGTAAGAGTATGTGTGTATGTGTCTGTATGTGTGTGTATGTGTGTGTATGTGTGTGTATGTGCATGTGTATGTGTGTGTATATGTATGTATGTGCATCTGTATGTGTAAGTGTATGTATGTGTGTGCATGTGTATGTGTGTGTGTATGTATGTATGTGCATGTGTATGTGTAAGTGTATGTGCATATATGTGTGTACGTATGTGCATGTGTATGTGTATGTGTATGCATATATATGTATGTGCATATGTATGTGTATGTGTATAAGTATGTCGTGTGTTTGTGCATGTGTATGTGTAGGTGTGTGTATGTGTATATATATGTGTGTATGTATATGTATGTATGTATGTATGTATATATATATATATATATATATATATATATATATATATATATATATATATATATATATATATATATATATATATATATATATATATATATATATGTGTGTGTGTGTGTGTGTGTGTGTGTGTGTGTGTGTGTGTGTGTGTGTGTATGTATGATCATGCATGTGCATGTGCATGCATCTCCATTTGCATCCATGTGTATGTGCATGCATGTGAATGTGCATATCCATGTGTATATGTATGTGCTTATGTGTGTATAAGTATGTGTATATGCAATAATGCATGCATGCATGTCCTTTTATGTGTTTGTAGATATGTTTGTGCATATGCATGTGTATGTGTGTGTATGTGTGTGTATGTGTGTGTATGTGTATGTGTAAGTGTATATGTGTATGTGCATGTGCATGTTGTATGTGTATTTGTGTGTGTATATGTGTATGTATATGTGTGTGTATATGTGCATGTGTATGTGTGTGTATATGCATGAGTGTGCATGGTCATGTATATATGTATATGTGCATATGAATGAGTAAGTATGAGTATGTTAATCAATGAAAATAAAACAATTTAAATAATATAGAAACAATGAAAAATTTTACTTACAATAATTAGTCATATTTTATGCTTGGTGAATTTCTTGAATAACCTACAATAAAGAGAGAGAGAGAGAGAGAGAGAGAGAAAGAGAGGTCAAAAGAGAGAAGAAATAAGAGAAAGAGAGAGAGAGAGAGAGATAGAAATTAAAAGAGAAAGAGGTAGCAACAAGGAGAGGGGGAGAGAGACAGAGAGAAAGAGAGAAAAAAAAAAACAAAAATAAGACAGAGATTAGAAAAGAGAGAGTTTAGAAAAGAAAGAGATTCAGAAAGAGATTGTTCGAGCACGTTAGCGCAAGGTAGATTTGAACGTTGGAGATCGATCAGATGTGCATAAAGCGATTCCAATGTTTTCATCAAACACCACCATCACATAAACGACATAAAATCATCGTGTATGCGATCATGCAACACATCGCATAAGCAACGCATAGCTAGATTGCATAAGCGACACAAAAGAGCATTGGATATGCAATGCTCAAGAATACATCGTATAAGCGACGCTCACTGAACGACGCTTTTGTGTACGTCGCTAGGAGCATTGGAAAAAACATTGAAAATAACATTGAAAAACGTCATTTAGACGATGGTGCATGCTCGATGCTCAGTCTAATAAAATGCATGATCATGTAGCGATGAAAATGTGTCGTATTAACTCTTGTGATGCCCCCCATTCCTTGTAGTGAACTAAAAAGTTATGCGGATGCTGATTGGCCCACCTCCAAGGATGATAGGAGTACCTCAGGATACATAATGATGCTTGGAAAGAGTTGGGTATCATGGATGTCAAAGAAACAACCCACAAATGCATTGTTTTCCACATAGGCAAAAATATAGGGCTCTTTTTCAACTCACATGTGAGGTAATGTGGTTTAAAAACCTCTTAAAAGATTTGGATATTCAGGTTGGCATTGTTCCATTTCTTGGAGATAATATCTCAAGCACCTACCTTGCAAAGAATCCAATGTTCCATGCTAGCATATAGAAGTGCATTATCACTTAAAAAGAGAAAAGATTGTGGATAAGCAGGTGGATATTCAGCATGTCAGAAGAGAAAAGATTGTGGATAAGCAAGTGGATAAGCAGGTGGATAAGTAGGTGGATATTCTCACAAAGTTCTTGAATGCAAAGAGGATGGAAAAGCTCAAAGGCATGATAAGTATGAAGGAACCAACCCCACACTTGAAAGCAAAGAATCTTGATCTTGAGGGGGGGAGTGTTAAGATTTATGTGCTTTTTAGGGCAAGCTCAAGATTTTTTTTTTTTTATTAGATAACTTCATTTGAAGGCTTTTGAACCTTAGGAAATTCAAAGCACATGTTTGAAGGTGAAATTGTATCCAAAAGGAGCCATTAAACCACCAAAAGACATTCAATGAAGAGACAAAGTCACAAGGTAGTTGGAGAGACAAGGAGGGCATGTGAAGAGACATGGAGGACATATGAAGACTCATGGAAGGCTCCCATGGCTATTTAACCACCATCCAATCTCATTCTAAATGCGTGTGGATAGCAGGAAATCGGGATGCTACTTGTACATGTGCTATTGAACCATTGTCTATCATAAGAGTTCATATTCTTTATATATCTCTCCTACCCTTTCCAAATGGTGCTGAATTTCTATAACAACATGTTAGGACTTCATTTTCTCTATGTAGGAATCTCCATTTTTAGATTTCTTGTACTTTTTGTAAAGCTTACAAAACAAGAATTCTATACCCAAAAGGGTTTTGGAAAACTCTTCTTGTACTCTGATTTATAGTTATTTATATTCTCTTCTAGTTTGTCTTGTGTGATTGAGTTGATTAATCTAGAGGTGTCCAATTCCAATGATTGATAGCTCATTGACAAGCCCTTAGTCTTACTTTATGTGGCTAGAAGAGTTTGTTAATTGAATTCGAGAATTGAGAGCTATACCAATTTTAGTGAGTACTGGTATGAGACCAGCTAGGTCTTAGGTGGGGTCCAAGCTTGTTGTTGTGCATAGCAAGAGAAATCTTCCATCAAGAAAGATCTGTTGTATTACAATACCATGATTCACTAGGTGTAGCATGTAACCTGATGTGGAACATCTATTCATAAGATATATTATGCACATATAACAACATCTATCAATGTCATTAATGTTTAGGTAATCAAAAACTCATCAAAGCAACATTATCATCTCCCTTTGGACTTAGCATCTTAATGCACTTTCTTTACATGTACCTTAGAGGCTTTCGACTAGTAAAACACATATAACTTATGTTTCATACAATAAAGAAGTAGCATTCTTATGTGAATCAAGTCTAAAAGGCACCTACTTACAAAGCCTCCTTACTTTAAGGCTAGCCTTGCTTTCTTTCCTGAATGGCATGCCCCATAAAAGTGATACAAAGTTTGAAAATTGAGGATAAGAAAAACACTTACAATCCTTACCTTTATATATCCTCTATCCTTTGAAGTTTTATGTAGCCAATTCTCTTAGACCACAAGTCTAGCTTATTGTCTTTGGTTATCATTAAGCTTGACCCAATAACCTCTTTCATCAATTACCCCATAAATATTAGATTGTTTGTAAACATGGATACATGCAACACATCTTTCAAACACTACTTTGTGAGAACGATCAAAGCACACACCTCATGTGAGTCATCACATGCTTTTTATCATCCCCTATTTCTACATGATTGGTGTGTGTAAATTGGAAGACATAGCTCTATTACAACTCATGTTGTGGTTATAATTTGTGAGAGTTCAATGCTCTATCCTTTTGTCCTAGTCTACATTCATTCGCATGCAAGCTCATTTATCCCACATACAAGGATCTTTGCTCTATCATTCATATAAAGAGCACCTCATATGTCCATTCTCTCTACTTCATTGGCACAAGAGTCCAAACTCTCCTCATGGAGTCATCATCGTTCTAGAGAAACTCATGTAAATATTTTCATATTAATTAAGTTCATCATGTTTTCATTTCTTTTGTTCCATCTTCCATAGTCTAATTAGTGTGATTACTAGTAGATCAGGAGTTGTTTCCTTCATTTCAACAAGGCATCAGAGCATAGTTTGTTCTCATTTCCTTTGTAAAATCTTAGTCATTCAACTTTTGTAGGTGTTCATGCAAATTTTCTTCCCTCCCTCCCTCCCCACCATATATCAAATGCATGATAAAAGTGCTCATAAGCCATGTTTATTTACATTTTCATTTTCCTCTTCATTTACATAAATGCTCATAAGCACTCTTATCATGATAAATAAATTATTTTCTTTTGAACACTACCTTTCTATTCATGTTTGCAATAAGAGTAGTCTTCAATGTTTTAACTTTGGAAGCAAGGAACTATAGGGTTGGAGACTGGATGGAGTGAGACTATGAGAGCAAAACCTGGATACTCAAGACACATTATTGTTGCAGAAGCTTCCAAGCATCCTTCATCATCGAGGCCATACAAGCACGAGTTTAAATTTGGTTGTATTTTTTTGTTATGTATGTTGTCTCCCTGTTAAAAATGTCTTACTTGCCGCTCCCAATGCTTCTGATTTTCTCCTACTTCCCACCTCTCCTCTCATGTGATCTTATAATAGTCCACCAAGTTATGTTCATCGGCTCATCTAGAGCTTTCTATATTCTTCAATCAATTGGAACACGTATAGCCAACTTTCGAGTTTCCTCCACTTTTACGTTGTTATGCAAACTTTAGTCATTCAAACAAGATTTGTTACGGATCACAAAAAATGTATGTTGTCTCCCTATTAAAAATGTCTTACTTGCCGCTCCCAATGCTTTTGATTTTCTCCTACTTCCCACCTCTCCTCTCATGTGATCTTATAATAGTCCACCAAGTTATGTTCATCGGCTCATCTAGAGCTTTCTATATTCTTCAATCAACTGGAACACGTATAGCCAACTTTCGAGTTTCCTCCACTTTTACGTTGTTATGCAAACTTTAGTCGTTCAAACAAGATTTGTTACGGATCACACCTACTATACTAACATTTCTTGACACTCATTGCTTTTAGTTATTTGGGCAATCTCTCAATGTCTCTACAAAGTACATGTCTGGACTTCCAAGTCGGTGCAACCATGTAGATGGAAACGTATTTCTCCAAAATTATGGGCATGTGCAAGGTGGAGGCTTACAAGTTCAACTAGCTAATCCATTTCACACTCGAACCTTGATAACAATGATGTAGGGATATTGGATGAGGTGACTAAATCTCTTCCATCCATGGAAAATGTAGATCAAGGAAGTAGCCAAAACACTCCTCGATATATGTCCTCCAAGTGCAATCAGCTAGTTTCTTATTGTACCACTCAATGGTGTTCTCCTGTTGAAGAATGAGAACGATGGCAAAAAAGATAAATGTAGCCCTGCAGAAGCACATGAAACATGCCCAGATGATCCAATCGAACACCCATCACCATGGTGCAAGGGACACAATGAGAGAGAGAGAGAACCCATATGTGAACGAAGTTAAGGAGGCAAGCATTGCAAAGTGGTGATTATTGCAAGGCTCCAAGATTTATTTCTTCAATCATCATCATGATGATTAATAACTTAATCAAGAGCATATGCCAATAGGGATTCATGTTAATCCTAATGAGTTTAATAACTTCTTAAATGTCATAATTAATGTTTCCACTTAGTGTCATATTTGCTTACCTTTGGTTGAGGTTTAATACAACGTTTGGAACATTGCAAGAATCATCTTTAATGTATCCACGTCTTGGATATGGCTAATTAAGCTATTGTTTGTATAATGATAGATCCTGTTCATTTCACTCTTCAAAAGCTCTCCTCTAATCATTGGAAAATATTATTCAAGTGGGACTCGCCACTAACCTATCCCCAAAAACCGTTTCCAATTAGATAATTGCTAATCTTAAACCTCTGGTGTATTCATCCTTTGATTTCTCAATATAAGCATGGAAAATATTCATTCAGGTGGGACTTGCCAATAACCTTAAATAATTGCTAATCTTAAACCTCTATGGTGTACTCATCCTTTGATTTCTCAATATAAAAATAATTGCTAATCTTAAACCTCTATCGTGTACTCATCCTTTGATTTCTCAATATAAGCATGGAAATTTAAGCTTATTATTGAGTCAAATCTCCTTACCTTTGGTTGAGGTTTAATACAACGTTTGGAGCATTGCAAGAATCATCTTTAATGTATGCATGTCTTGGATATGGCTAATTATGCTATTGTTTGTATCATGATAAATCCTTTTCATTCCACTCTTCAAAAGCTCTCCTCTAGTCATTGGAAAATATTATTCAAGTGGGACTCGCCACTCACCTATCCCCAAAAACCGTTTCCAATTAGATAATTGCTAATCTTAAACATCTATGGTGTACTCATCCTTTGATTTCTCAATATATGCATGGAAAATATTCCTCCAAGTGGGACTTGCCAATAACCTATCCAAAAGCCCTTTCTAGTGAGATAATTGATAACCCTAAAACTGTATGGCATAGTTGTATTTTGATTTCTCGATCTAAGAATTACACTCAGCAATGGCACCTTCATGTCTTCCTGATCTTGCCCTTGGAAGTGACAACTAGTCAAGTTGGAAAGAGGTTTACCTTACGAGAGAAGGTCCATGCTCTTGTGTCTACCTTGTTTCAAGTTTGCAAGCTCTTTTTATTTTCTAAAGGATCTTCCTTCAGCTACTCCTAATCTTTTTGCTCTACCTTTACAAGCTCTTTTGCTATTTTGAAGGATCTTTCAATAAACTTCCCTTGCTATTTCACCAAACTCTTCATCAGCTTCCCTTCAAAGGTCTCCATGTCTTCAAAGTGTCCTCATACCATTCATGGGAAACAGTTCCACCCCAATACAGCCATGAAGATGGTGGGTTTCCACAAACACTCTCCTAATCAACCAAAGTGAGGGAGTTCTCTGGTGCTCACATCTTATTCAGAATTCAAACCATGGACATAAAGCACACTTAAGAGCAATAAAAACTTCCTAGATTTGATTGGAATCAAAGCAAATGATTACAATGAGAAGGAGAATTCCCTACTATGACACAATCTACTCTAGATTGCATGCTGTGTGTGCAGAGATGCATGGCAAAAGTCGGGAGAAAAGAAAGAGGCTTGTTATACTTTAGTGCACACGTTTGAGAGTGTTGACTTATACAAACAAAAGTGATCAAGCTCCGACACTTGGTCTGATCATTTTCACACTTCCCACAAAAATGCTGCCTCCTTTGCAGGAAATAACCACCAATAAGTTCGTTAACTTTTAGGTGGAATAGGTTTGGTGAGATTGACTGTTGATTTGATTTACTTTCATTGAGAAAATTCATAAACCACCTTTGGCCTCTGATTAGTCATATGGTGCCATTAGAGGGTGCTCCAGTCAACTAGTGTTGGAGCTTGATTTCCAACATATACTCTACTTAAGGGAAACCAGAAACCTCTATATAGGGGGGCTGAATGAGGCTAGACTCCTACAAAAGGCCGTTTTGTAGAGTTACTCGAAATACATTATATTGTCTCATCATATCCTTACAAAAAACTAGTTGAGCTTATCATCAAACTGAAAAGGAACTTCAAAAGACCTATAAGAAGTTGTGAATGGAGTCCTGAATTACTGATATGAAAGCCTCCCTCAATGTTCTGTTAAGTTCGAGTGCACTTTCATGTCTACAACCTACTTTACAGGGTTTTAGAGTACCTCTCCTTGAAAACATGATTTAAGTATCATCTCAGTCAATGGATGTACCGTTGTTATCTCAGCCAAACTATTTAGTTTGCCTCTCAGATTTCCTTTCCACATCCTAGTACCTCTGACCTGATTGATCTATCTTTTTTTGTCCCTTGGCTGGCTCATCACCCCTCTCCTGACCCCCAATCTCCTTTGCATACACTTACTTTTCAGCTTTTTGTTTTCTACAACGAACAATCTTGGTGTCAGACATGCATCATTGACTCTGACTCTAAAAGAGAAAAGGGTAGAACCAAAAAGACTGCCTTTACAAAATCCAGTTAGAACATGACATATCCCATGATTAGTAGGCGATCTGAAGTTGAAAAACAGCCGACGAACATGTCCTCCTTCAAATTGAAACAAATACAAACAAATCTAGCATCCCCTTATTAGGATAGGGAGTTTGCGGATTCCGGCATGTAACAAGAAGCAGAAATACATTTTGATGATATATTTATGAAGTTCGTGGTTTTAAAAAAAAAAAAACCTTTCTCATTACAAAGCAAGAGGAGCATGACGCCATCAAGACTCTAAAAAATCCTTATCAAACTCCACCAGATAGAACTAGGTCTCCCACTTCTTCATTTCCATGCCTGAAGGTGGACTACCTTCGACATATTTCTTACCAACATCTTTCCAATTAGTAGATAAAACAGTCCCATTGGATTCTACCTGAAATCCACATGCAGACTTGTTACAGAACAGGATCATTCGTTCATTAGTGTAACCATAATTGAAGGTTTATCACTTACAAATGA
Organism: Ceratopteris richardii; assembly: GCA_020310875.1. Classification (NCBI taxonomy): domain Eukaryota; kingdom Viridiplantae; phylum Streptophyta; class Polypodiopsida; order Polypodiales; family Pteridaceae; genus Ceratopteris; species Ceratopteris richardii. The sequence goes on from MU260534.1 coordinate 182,134, forward strand.
TTTATTCATGGCTCTCTTAGTGTCTTCATCAGCATTTCGATAAATGTCTTTAAAGAGCTTGTTCAGAGCTGCATCACCTTCAAGTTTCTCATCTTTTTCCTGTAAACTTAGGAGTTTTATTACGAGGCCACATGTTTTCAGAAGCTTTTTTTAGTTTTAAATGCAAAGAAAAATAACCTCTTTGATCATTTCTGCTTCTAATCTGTCCCAGTCTTTGTGCCCTCTCCTACTTGAAGAAGGGTATTCCAATTTTGTACTTGTAATGGCTGAAAAATGAAACATGATTCAATCATATACGTAAACAAATACCATCAGATAGGGAATAAATTATGACCAATCAGCATGAAAATAAGGAATAAAGAATATA